>CAUYRT010092611.1:0-35749 GCA_963574885.1 Lepilemur ruficaudatus | reverse complement strand
ATCAAGACCTCAGCTCTACAAAAAAACAGAAAAATTAGCCACGGATAGTGGTACGCAGCTACTCGGGAGGCCAAGGCAGGTAGATCCGCTTGAGCCCAGGAGTTTGAGGTTGCTGTGAGCTAGGCTGACGCCACGCCCCCCACACAAGCCCGGGCAACAGAGTAAGACACTGACACAAAAAAAAAAAAAAAAAAAAAAAAAAAAGTTAAATTATTTTAGGATTCTTCCGTGTTGTTCAAGCTCTTGTAGCTCTGGAGAAAAATAGTTGTATGAGCTTTCTAATTAAGAATGTATTCTTTCTGATATTGATAAGATTATGGTCTTTAGCTCTTTTTTAATGAGCTATAACTGTAGGGTACAATTATATTTTTAAAATGCTAGAAATAATTTTAGAATGTACACAGTAAATAAAAGTTAGCTTCACTGAACTTACGATTTAGTTATGATTGCAAATTAAGTTTCTTTAAAGTACTCATGAGGGCCAGGCATAGTGGCTCATACCTGTAATACTAGCACTTTGGGAGGGCAAGGTGGGAGGATCCCCTGAGACTAGGAGTTGGAGACTAGCCTGAGGTAGATATCAAGACCTCAGCTCTACAAAAAAACAGAAAAATTAGCCACGGATAGTGGTACGCAGCTACTCGGGAGGCCAAGGAGGGAGAATCACTTGAGCCCAGGAGTTTGAGGTTACAGTGAGTTATGATGACACCATTGCACTCTAGCCTGGGCAATAGAGTGAGATCCTGTATCCAAAAAAAAAAAAAAAAAATACATGTGAGAGTTGCTTGTTACTGTTATACTTTGTAGTACTTGTTGATGTCCTGTGAAACAGCTGTTGTTACTGAAAGCTCAGCACTTGTACTTGAGGCTGCATCAGAAGAATGCGAACAAATGGTTTGAGGAGATGGAAGGAGAAGTTTATTACTTTGCTGGCAAAAGAGGAAAATGGTAGACCCTCATTTCAAAAAATCCAAATTTTCCCAAACATAAGGAGAAGTACAGAGCTTTTAAAGGGAGGGCCTTTAGTTCTAGGCTATTGATAACGATTCTAGTGGTCCCATCTCTGATCTTCCCATCTCTGTGGAACCTCAGCTGACCTGGGAAGCTGGCTTTGGCCTGGGATGGCTGAGCTAACTCCTGTAACACAAAGAACAAAAGACATTCTCCCTGCCTGATGCAGGCCAGGCAGCAGTTCCCAAAAGAAGTGGAGAAAGTTTTAAACAGACAGAAAACATCTTTGCTGTTTTTTTTCCCTGCCCCTCCCCCCCATTCCCTCTGTTACACTAACTATTCAGCATTTTTTCCCAATGAACCATTGCTCAAAAAGCCACAACAGTGGGTAGGAGGGGAGTTAAAGTAGAAAGTTGTGTGTGTTCTAATTTTCATTTACAGGTCAGTTTTTTATTTGACTTTAGAAAAGTCAAATTTTAAATGATGAGCTCTTTATCATTTTGTGGTCTGAGGATATACTATAATGTGTGCTAATAATAGGATCAGTGAGGTTCATTATAATAGGGCTTCTCTGGGCTGCTTTTTGTTTCTTAAATACATATGCCCTTCTGTAAGCCTGCCTTACTCTCTCCAGTAGATAAGACCTGTTTATGGTGCCCTTTGTATGGTGATCATATGGTAAATACCTATTGGTAGCCTCCTTGGTAGTTGGTGTTTGGGAACAGAAAAGAGATTATTAATTGTTCTGCTTTGCATTCTTTATTGTCTCACTATATCCCTTTATTTTTTCTCTGGGAATGCTTCATTAACTCAGCCCTGGTTTCGAAGGCTTAAAAGAGTGCTTATATGCCTCTTATAATTGGTGACATTTCCATTTGCTGTAGGCCAAGTGATAGTTGTAGTACAGTTGTTATTGCCTGCAATTACATGAACATGGGGTAGCTGTTCATATTATGTTCATTCCAGTTGAGTTATGCATGTTACTGTTGTACTCCATATGTCAAGTTTAATTGCTGTTAAATGTCTTTGAAAAGGTTATGTTGTGACTTGCTATTGTATATGCAGAATGGCACAAAGAGAGTTGAAGCATAAATTAAAAAACAAATTTAACCATGTTTATTTTCCTATTGTTTGATTGATTGAGACAAGGTCTCACTTTGTCACCCTGGCTGGAGAGCAGTGGCACATCATAGCTCACTGTAACTTCGTACTCCGGGGCTCAAGCAGTTCTCTGGCCTCAGCCTCTCAAGTAGCTATAGGTGTGCACCACCACACCAGACTAGTTTTTTAAAACATTTTTTGTAGAGACGGGTCTCATTATGTTGCCCACGCTGGTCCCGAACTCCGAGTCTCAAGCAATTCCCTAGCCTTGGCCTCTCAGAGTGTTGGATTACAGGTGTGAGCCACCACACCTGGCCTATTTTCTTACATTTTTTTCCTATTTTAAGTGGATACTTTATTAACATGTCATTCTAAACATGACATAAATAGAGCCTACATACTAAAATATCAAACCCAGTAAGAAATTCAAGAGTACATTTAGGGCTATTTTAAGAAATGTAAATACTTTGGCTTCTGTTATTATATCAGATGAAAAAAATCAAAGAATAGTTTCATCTCCTGCTACGATTAACAACAAAACCGATTAGAAAAATTATATATTTTAATTAAAAAAAAAAAAAAAAAGATACTCAAGTACTTTTTGAAGGATGTATTCTCTTCACTACCATACATACACAAACTGCTCAATAATCTAATGTTTCTTACATTTTAAAAAAAAGATATTTAACAGGCCCTGTCTGTCTGCCTATATCACCACCTTGTCTTGGGGAAGGCTCTTCCATTCCTCCTCTATTTATTAAGGTAAATGGACTACAGTACTGTAGTAGGTCGATGTGGGGGATGTGTAGTGGTGGGGGATGTGTAGTGGTGGAGGATGTGTAATGGTGACCCCCTGTTGGAATGAGACAGTGTCACTGTTTTCTGTAGTGAACAGAGAACTGATAAAGAGAAATGATACTAGACAGGCATCCCTACATAGGTCCCTTATGGAACTGTCAAGTGTTACAGGGTGTCACTTATGTGCCTGATTTTCTACTTAGAAAAAGAAAATTCCCTATGTATAGGCTGTGCCCTTTCTATAGATAGTATTTAAGGAGATAAGGCTACCTTGTTGAAGGTCACACTATAAGTTGAGAAACTTCATTTGCATAAAATTGTGTCTTAACTCCAGGAAACATCAGTTTTTAGTCTTATAAGTAACTGATTTTACATGTTGGACAAATTAAGCACTATTATTTTGGGAAGGGGGATAATGTTGCTAAGAAAGGTAAACTTTTTGCCCAAGGAAGATGTTATCTATTAGTATTTGGCTTGAGAATGGCAAGTACAAGTAATTATCAAAAACCAGTAGAAAAGAAAACATTTTGAGAGAGGGAGAGGGAGAGAGTGTTTTTTTTTTTTTTAGAAGTGAACTTTACATTCAGAAAATAGGAATAAGTCTGTAACAGATGGTCAGAAAATTTCACCAGTATTACAGCAGAGACTTAGCAAAATGTAGGCATGATAAACATTACTTGTTTAAAACTTTGAGGCTGTTTAGCAGGGAGGTTGGGGAGGTGTTATTTCCTATGGGTGGTTCAGATCTCTTAAGAGTGTTAGAGGCCATTACAGTTGGGCTTTCATTCTTAGTGAGACGGGAAACCATTGGAAGATCTAGAGCAGAGAGGTGACCCACGTTTTAAGAGACTTGTTCTGGTGGTTGTGTTCAGAAGGGACAAAAGGTAGGGGCATGGCAGTGTGGAAGAAGGGAGGGTTAGACCACTCCTGTCATTCAGGAGGGGATGTGTCAGGTGTTCCACCAGGGTGGTAGCAGTGCCCTTGGTGAGAAGTGGGTGGATTCTAGATATATTAGAATGTGGAAATGACATGATTTGTTCATGGATTGGATATAGAGTTTCTAAGAAAATGGAATCAAGAATGATGCCTGTGTGTTTTCATTAGCTACTAGGAGGATGGAGTTGCTGTTTACCTTAAATTTTTTGTTTTTATTTTTAGAGATAAGGTCTTGCTATGTTGCTCAGGTTGGAGTGCAGTGCCTGTGCACGGGTGCAATCATAGCAAACTACAACCTTGAACTCCTGGGCTCAAATGATCCTCCTGCCTCTACCTCCCAAGTAGCTGGGACTATAGGCACATGCCACCATGCCTAGTGCTATTTACTGATTTGGGAAAACTTGTCTGAGGATTAGGTTTTGGGGGGAAGTTTCTTGTAATTGCAAACAAGGTAGGAACAAAGAATTTTTAGATTTATGATTTCTGTATTGTTTACGGTTCTTTTAGGAATTTTAGCTATTTGTTTTTATTTCTCTCATTTTCTTCGTTGATTTTTCTAGAATTATTGTTCCAGATAATAACTGGTGGGTTTGTTAAATATATTTATTTTTGTCTTTTAGCTCTAACTCATTTATATTTATTGGCTTCTTTTCTTTATCTTCCTTTTTTCTGGAACGTTAATCTTTCTCTTGTAAGACTGTTGAAAATCTCTACTCATTGCTTTTTTAGAGGCTTTATAATTAGGGTTTTTTTAAAAATTGAGATATAATTCACATAACCATAAAATTCACCTGTTTAAAGTGTATCAATTTTAGAACATTTCCACCACCCCAAAAAGAAAGCCTATACCCACCACTAGTCACTCTCCATTACTCCGTACTCCCAGCCTAAGGAAATCTCTAATCAACTTTCTGTATTATTATAGACTTGCCTATTCTGGACATTTCACAAAAAGAGAATCACACAATATGTGGTCTTTTGTGTTTGTCTTTTTATACTTAGCATAATGTTTCAAGGTTCATCCATGTTGTAGCATGTGCCAGTCCTTCATTCCTTTTTATTGCTGAGTAATATTTGACAATAAATAGACTATAGTTGCTTTTGGGGTTTAGCCTGCCAAAACCCTGCCAGACTTTTCTGTCCGGGCACCAGTTTTGTGAGGATACACAGCCCAGACTCTCACCCTACTTCTTGTTCCCAGAATTGGTAAATAAATACCAAAGGTAAAAGTAGTTGTAGAAGACCACCTCAACTTCTGTGGTTCTTCATCCTCTGAAGTTTTAGTCCCTCTCGTTTTCACTGGCTTCCTTAGCAGCTCTCTGCTGCTGTCACACAGATGATTTTTCTATTTTATGCACTTTTAAAATTTTTCTAGAGGAAATGCTGTTCTTCTGCCAGCTGTTGCATCTGTCTTGAATTCAGAAATCTCCTCGAATTTATTTTTTATTAAAATTGTTAGAAGTGAATTCCTGGTTAAAAAGTCAGGGGGAAGAACCCTTTTAATAGGATATCCATGTACAAACTCTTCAGTCTTTTGTCTTCTGTCATGCCCTGATGAGAGCCAATTTTGAGTTGTTGCTACTGTTAGAATCCTTGCACAGAGTAAGAATGAATGAATATATGATTTCTGCTGTATCATAGGAGATGCAAATATCCATAATCAGGCATTCATTTTGCTAACAAATTTTTATGGCTTGCTTCCTTTAAAGTTTATACATTTAAAAATTCAAGAGTTTCCTGGTCCAGTGTAAAAACATGCATTGTAATTGTTTCAATTGAAGGAGGTTTTAGTCAAGTCTGGTTGGCAAAAATAAAAAAAAAATAATGAAGTAGATGAGGCTTTGACAATTTTAGTTACTGTGGCTCTGGTCTCTGAAAAAAAAAATGTTAAATATCTTTATTGTTCTCAGAATGGAACTTTCAGAATTGAGAGATTGTGTTTAACATGCACTGAACAGAAATGTTTCTAGTTTCCCAAACGCCTGAGGAGACATGCCATGGGAGTCATAGGGTTGAGGAGGATGGGGCCAATGGGAAAGAATGGAATGTAGAAATGGGTATGTCTGGGCAAGGCTGGGACTAGGGTGAGGCACAAAATCTAAGGGGGTCACCAAAAATCTCAAAAATCAAGATAAATAATATTTTTAATAAATAATAGTTTTAAAAATTAAAAATGAATGCAAACAATCCAAAGTTAACAAGATAGCAATTTTTTTTTGTTTTTCTTTTTTAGAAAGTGTCTTGCTGTGTCACCCAGGCTAGAGTGCAGTGGAGTCTTCATAGCTCACTGCAGCCTGAAACTCTTGAGCTCAATGATCCCCCTACCTCAGCCTCCTGGGTAGCTGGGACTACAGGCCCACACCACCACGCTTGGTAAATTTTTTGTTTTTCGTGTAGATGGAGTCTTGCCCTTGCTCAGGTTGGTCTCCTGACCTCAAGCAATCCTCTTGCCTTGGCGTCCCGAAGTGTTAGGATTTGAGCCACTGGGCTGGCCCCAAATTTTAAATAAAGATGGGGTCAGTAGTACCTGTTGTCTGTCCCGTGCTCTAATGCACAGCACTGTTTCTGTCTTCTATCTACTTTGGGTTTAATTTTCTCATGTTTTTTTGGCTTCTTAAGGTAAAATTATAGATAGTTGATATTTTTTTCCTTTTAATTATTTAAGCACTTAAAGTTATAAATTTCCCTCTTAAGTACTCTTTCAGGTGCATGCTAAAGATTTTGATGTTAACATTTTTATTCTGTTTGAGACATTTTCTGATTTCTCTTTTGATGTATGATTTGACCTATGTATTATTTTTAGAAAGATACTGTTTATTCCTAAGTACTGGAGACTTTGCTGGATATTGTTTCTTTTAAAATATGTGCTTTTTATGTTCATTTGTTATTTTGAACAGAAAATATAACTTCATGGTACAAAATTCAAATGGATATGCAAGGAATCAGATCTCTCCCATAGATCTCTCCCTTGTAACCTTTTTTCTTCCCATCAAATTCTCTTTAGATGGAGTCACTGTTACTAATTGTTTAACCTTCTAGAGGTGTTCTGTGCTCATACAAGTAGGTGCATATGTAGATGTCTTTCTTTTGCTTTATACCAATATATTGCACGCTACACACTCTTCTGTACCTTTTTAAAAATTACTTAGAAATACATCTTAAAAATCCTTGCATTTTATGACTGGGAGCTGCTTTATTCTTTTTATAATGTTACTTTTTCATTAGTAAGTATTTTTTCAATGTCATTGTAAAATTTTCAGAAAACATCCTTTTATTAAATGCTTGCATACTCATTCACTTTGATGTTCCAAGCTTTATTTATTCATTCCCCTTCTATGGAGCATGTAGGTTATTCTCAGTTTTACAGTATGACAAACCTGTTAGGTACTTAAGCCTCAAACTGACTTAAACCTTACAGGCAATTTATTAGAGTTTTATTATACCAATCTACCAGAAGCTAGAACTATGGGTACTCTAATTTACGTCCTTGTTTTCTCATGGGTTGTGAACTCCTTAGGGAATAGGACTCTGTTCTAATTATTTTGGGATCCCTAGTGCTTAATTTATTGCATAAGCACAAAAGATGCAAACAGTAATGACATGGAGCCTTTTTTATGTCCAAGATATTCTTAAAGCCCATTATGTTTATAATATCATTTAATTCTCATAACAACTGTGGAAGGTTGATGCCATTTTAAACTTTATTTTTAACTGATTAAAAGATATAAGGAGAAGTTTAAAAAATAAAAAACCAAACATACTTAGAGCCACACGGTACTGTGTGGCAGAGTTTAGAATTCAGGAAATAACATGAAATTAGCTGAACATCCAGGCTCTGTGGCTCACACCTATAATCCTAGTACTTTAGGAGGCAAGGTGAGAGGATTGCTTGAGGCCAGGAGTTTGAGACCAGCCGGAGCAAGAGTGAGACCCTGTCTTTACAAAAAATAAAAAAATTAGCTGGACATGGTGGCCCGTACCTGTAGTCCCAGCTACTCCAGAGGCTAAGGGAGGAGGATCGCTTGAGCCCAGGAGTTTGAGGTTTCTTGGAGCTATGATGATGCCATTGCATTCCACCCTCAGTAACAAAGTAAAACCTTGTCTCAAAGGAAAAAATGACAAAAAAGCTGAATGGACTTTTCAGATTTAAGGCAGTGGAAAAGATAAAATGATTTGGGTTTGGAGTTGCATGTGGCTTTGACTTTTGTACTTCTACAAAGTCTAATTGTATCCACAAGTCCTTTACCTATCTAAGCCTCAGTTTTCTTTTTCTTGAAAATGGTAATATTAGTAATTATCTCAAAGTTTATTATGGGTTTACATTGTAAGAAACATACACATAAAGCCTCCTCGTACAGCGTTGGGCCAGTCTATGACTGGTTATTGTCTCTCTTTCCTGCCTCTTTCACTTTAGGATTGTTCCTAATCTCTGGAAGCTTTTCTCCTTATCTATAAAAGTAGATATATTTAGGCCATTAAATATGAAATTCCGATTTCTAATCAAAAGTTTAGTTTATTATTTATTTCAAACAAGCAGTACAATTAGTCAGAGTATGCACCTGAACTATCAACACAGTTTTATCATCTTAACAGTAGCTAGTTTATGCCAGCAGCGAAGAAGCCTGGAGAGTGAGTGGCAGTGAAATCACGAAAGGTGTTTTCTACAGCTTGTTGAGAATTGAATACTTCTCCTTGCAAGAAATAGTCCAAAGCCTGGAAGAAGTGGTAGTCAGTTGGTGCAAGGTCTGGTGAATAGGGTGGATAATAGAGTTTCCTAGTCCAGCTTTCTGTAGTTTGAGCAGCATTGTTTGTGCGACATGTGGTCCAGTGTCATCTTGCAAGAGGATTTGCCTGTCTCTTTTGATCAGTCTTGGCTGCTTAATCGTAAGCATCCTCATTTCATCCAACTGGTTGCAGTAGACATCCGCTGTAATTGATTGACCAGGTTTCATGAAGCTGTAGTGGATGATACCAGTGCTGGACCATCAAACACACGCCATTAGCTTTTTTTTGATGAATATTCTGTTTTGGACTGTGTTTCAGCCCTTCATCTTTATCCAACCATTGTGCCAAATGCTTGCAGTTGTCAAAAAGAATTCATTTTTCATCACACGTACAAATACGATGTAGAAATGATTTGCCTTTACATTGCAACAGCAAAGAAAGACAAGCTTTGAGACAATTTCTCTTTTGACACTCGTTTAATTCATGCAGTACCTATCTATCTAGCTTCTTTACCTTGCCAGTTTGTTTCAAGTGGTGCAATATTGTTGGAATAGTAACGTCATACTTTGCTGAGATTGCTGAGATTGGTTGAGATGGATTCGCTTCACTACAGCTTTCAGCTCATCATTATCCACCTGTCTCACGTCACCTATGTGGCTCATTTTCAAGGTTAAAAATCACCAGAAGGGAACTTCTCGAACCATTGATGCACGGTGCATTCATTAGCCACATCCTTCCCCAACACTTCATTACTGTTTTGAGCTGTTTGCGCTGTATTGGTTCCACGACAGAATTCATATTTGAAAATAACACAGATTTTTGGCTTATCCATGGTTTCACAAAAATTGCTCTAAAAAAAATTTTGAAAGATAATCACAAGCCAAACCGTAAGTTTGAAAGACTGAGGATATGCTTTCACAATAAACGTAAAACAAGTAGTGTCAAAGTGAAATGTCAGAGATATCAACTGTCAAACTTAGTACTTGAGGAAATTGAACATTTCATACTTAATAACCTAAGTATATCATATTTACAGGTTTGTTGTAAAATATAAATGAGAGTCACTCTTTTTAAATGGTTTTAATATTTTTGGAAGTTTTAAAAATTGTGATTAGAAATAAAAATCACAGCATAAAATTTACCAATTTTTAAATGTACAGTTCCCACACTTTGTTTACCCCTTCATCTGTAGATGTACACCTGGGTTGGTTCCATGTTTTGGTTATTGTGAATGATGTTGCTATGAACATGGGTATGCAAATGTCTGTTTGAGACCCTGCTTTCCATTCTTTTGTATATATGCCCAGAAGTGGGATTGGTGAATCATGTGGTAGTTCTAGTATTACTTGTTTGAGGAACCTCCATACTGTTTTCTGAAGCGGTTGTCCATTCCTACCAGTAATGTACAAGGGTTTTAGTTTCTGTATATCCTCACCAACACCTTTCTGTTTTTAAAAAAATAGTACGCATCATCATGGGTGTTAGATTGTTTTTAACATTTTTTAATGATATAAATTTTTAGGTAGAACTAGAAAAAAATCCATAAATTTCTTGGTAAGCTGGAATAATATCCATTGATGCCAACACAACAAAACCAAAAGCATAGAGTAAGGAAATTGACAAAGAAAGCCAAACACTGTATAGCTGTTTGGAAAGAAAAGAAGGTATCTTATTTATATCTGTTGCTTGGACTGTGACTATAGTAAGGGATGGGTCCATACTAGATGCTGCTATTTCTTGAAAACAGAGTATAGAGTCAGAATGTAGAAATGGTTGGGTTTTTCAGGCCATAAGGAGGATTAATTTAAAGTGTATATTGTTGATTTTTTACTTTTTATAGCTGAGAAATACAGGTTGTGGAAGGAATTCACACTCACCACAAGGGGTCCTCCTGATACCATCAGTCCTTTGTACTGTACTGTGTGTTTGCAAAGCTGGCTTTCTCATAAGCAACCCAGAGCCTTTACAAAGTTGTCAGTGGTTTTCTCTGTTTCAGTTAGCTTGGGAAGTTAAGTTAATTTGGAAAGGCACAGTTGTTTGATACTATTGCTATTTGCTAAATAAGGTGAGTGTTCAAACTGTGGATTAATTGGACTTATAGGGTAAAAAGATTCATGGTGACAAAATGATGAAACAAGTGGGATGTGTGTATATGCGTGTACAGTAAAACAAAAGTTGTGTTCTTGTTTTGGGCAATGTTACCGTAAAATAACTATGTGATTGCCTTTTGATATTTGTGTTACTATATGGTCATTAATAAGCCAAACCCTCTGTATTATAACATATGAACAGGTTGAAAATTTTGCAGAGCTGCTTGTGCTGTCATCATTGTGCCGCCACCACTGCATTTGGAAAACTACTGCAACACCTTATGGATTTCAGGAGCCTTAAAAAAATATTTGTGGCACTTAATCTCCTAACAGTTTCTAAATCTGGAATTTAGCTTTAGTATGTTTCAATGTTTCTTATTCAGTGGTTTTATTTATTTACTAGTGATATTAATGCATATCTCAAGTACTAGTTACCTGTCTAGCAGGCACTATGATAGCTCTTATCTGAATTTGTACTGGGACAGGATTGCTGACACTAGAGGAACTATATCACGAGCCTCAGGGTTTGGTGAATTAGGGAGTTGTGTGAGGATGAGAGCAGTTTGTCTATTCCATATTGTTTGCTATGTTTCTTGTCCATTCTTTGTCCTTTTTGTCCTCCCTGTGATTCATTCATCCTTCATAGGCCAAATGGGGCCTGTTTCCGGACTCTTCTGTGGAAACCTTTAGCAGTGGTCCCCAACTTCTTTGACACCAGGGATGCGTTTCATGGAAGACAATTTTTCCACAATTGGGGTGGGGATGAGAGGTGTGGTGGAGCTCTGTGGCCTGGTCCATAACAGGCTGTGGACCAGTACTGGTCTGTGGCCTGGGGTTGGGGACTGAAGCTTTATAGCAGTATTACGTGTGGTAGTCCGTGTGGTCTGGCTGATGCCTAAGTGCCTGGTGCATATCCTAGCTCTGCTGCTGACCAGTTAGTTGCGATGTTAGGTATGTTACTTAATTTCTCTATTCTTCAGTTCATGTGTCACATGTGGATTGTGTTATCATCTGCATTGCTGGAATTATTAGTAGAAAATAGGTGTAAAGTACTGCAGCAAATTAATAAAGAACACAGACTCTGAAGCCAGACTCCATGAGTTTGGTTTCTAGTTTTGCTACTCAAGAGCTGTGTGACCTTGTGACACAGCCTCTCTCTGATTCAGTTTCCTCATTTATAAAATTGGGCTAACAGTATCTACCTCGTGGGGTTGGTTGTTAAAGATAACTAGATGAGTCAGTATTTTAAAAGTGCTTGGAACAAGGTTTGGCACATAGTAAGCATTAACTTGGTATCATCGTTATCATTATTTTCATTATTATTAGTATTACTATTATGCTGTTTTGTGGCTGGCACGTAGTCAGTACTCAATAGGTGATAGGTATTGCTACTGTCCTCATTTCACGGATGAAGCTGTGGTTCAGGATGGTGAAATGATTCTCTCTTTGTCTCACAGGTAGAACTGGGGCACCTCTGCATCTTCCAGTTACAAATTCAGTGCCTGCCTCAGCTTCCCCCGAGTTCCTCAAGAGTAACGGAAGGGAGGTATAGTAATTGTTATAAAACTTTGCAAGGAAAGTGAATAATACCAATACTGTCACCTTTTGGAATTGGTTGTATTTTGAGACCTATTGTCTGTTTGTCTTCACAAGGTGATTATATCCCTTATTGTAACTAATGTTTCTTTAATTTTTACCAAGTTGTAATTTTTGTTGATAGACTAAAATTTTTGAAAAATCACTTGTTTTTGTGGTGAAAACAGACACAATGACAAAAGCGATAATTAGTAATCTTAACAGAAGTAAGCTTAGTATAGGATACCCAACATTTGAAAGTTAGGGTATGTTGTAATTGTCACTTGCTGATATTATGGAGGAACCATATGGTAAAAGTGTTGAAGTTATTTAAATCTGTAACTCCTGATTAAACATAAAAGAGATAAGAGAAGATAAATTTAGACATATACATGTATAATATGAATAATAGTTTCTTTTACATTCCTTCTCTTGACTGACTTAAAAGCATTTACCAGGGCTTTACTTTTCCAAGATCATTGGTATTCCTTAATGAAAGCAAACAAATAAAACCATGATAGCTATACTAGAAATTTGAAAGTCAAACCTGTATTTTTGTAGACTGCTTTTGTTGACATTTACAAGCTGCTTGTTTCTTAATAGTTCAGTCCCAGTGACCTCCTCATTTAAGGCCAGATTTTTGTAGGTCAGCCAGATTGGACAAAATTGTACATGATATGAAGGGGTTTGGAGTTCCCGTTACTACCTGCTGATCTTGCTCATAGCATTGTTTGCTAGCCTAATGATTTTTATCTAATCTCACATACTATTTTCAGTTTTGCTGTACTAAAATTTGCAGTGGAAATTCTAATAGTATCAGAGTACAATTGTGTGATTCATTTTTTATGTGGGGTAGGGAGAGGCAGTCTGTAAGATAGTCCTAGACTTTGTGTCAGTTTTTCTTTGCCATTCTCAGTATTTTTGAAAAAACAAGGTTTTTATAATGTTTATTTAATGTATTCATTCAATAAATACTTATCAAGCCTCTGTACTGTGCTAAGATCTGGAGGTGAAGCAGTGCCCAAGATGTAGGCAGGCCATATTGTCACTGACATCTAGAACATCTACATACCTTGTCTGTGGCCGTGGCCTCAAAACAGAAATTCTCTATGCCATCTTCTCATTGCCTAGAGGTCATAGGAGGCTGGATGGAATATGGCCTACACATGTTACCATATGTACGGAACAGAAAATTCTCTCCTATTATAGAGCTTGCATTCTCTCCTATTATACGCAGGCAGAGAATAAACTTAATGTATAAATAAATCATGAGATATTTTTAGAAGGTATAAGTGCTGTGGGGAAAAAAATGAAGCAGGTAAGTGGATGGGCAGTGCCATTTTAGATGTGGTCGTCAGGCGACATTTGAGCAAAGACTTGGCAGGGGAAAGGGATCAAGGAATGTGGATAACTGGGGGCAGGAGCGCCCCACTCAGAGGGACAGGCTGTGCAGAGTCCCTGAGTCGGGCAGAGAACTGCAAGAAGGGCAGCATGGTTGGAGCTGAGGAGATCAGGGGATGTGAAGAGATGAGGCTGAGACCAAGGTGGTGTTGGCAGAGAAGAGCCATGTCACGTAGGGCCTTGCAGACCATTCTATGTAGGTAGGTGAGTTTTGGGCGGAGGAGTGAAATAAATTGATGTTTTGAAAGGATCAGTGAAAGATGGTGGGTCAGAGACCACCTGGTAGGAGACCTTCAAGCAGCCTGGGGCCGGGGTGAGGCAGGAAATGCAATGAGCAATACAGATTTTGGCTTTATTTTCAAGGCGAAGTTAATGGGTTTTGCTGACAGACTGCATTGAAGCAAGAGACAGAGAAGTCATGGGTGACTAAAGTTTTAGGTCTCAATAAACATGCAGTAATATCTTTCTTATAAATTTTAATTAAGTGTTTACTTGTTAAGTAGGAATTACCAGAGTTGCTTTTAACTATGCTGATACTAAAAGAGTCTGATTTAAATATTATAGAACTTTTTAATGAATGGTGGCTTTTACATTAGTATATAGAATTTTATAAATAAGAGAACATAGAAGACTGCTTACTTTTTTCACTTATGTTGCTATTAACTATAAGTTATTTCTGTTCTTTTTATGATGTCACAGGTTTAGGAATTTAAAAGCATAATTTGTCTTTAGTATTTAACAGGAAGAAAATAAGTAATTGTATCACCAGACTAGCTGGTACTGCACATTATTTTTCAGCTCTTTGACCTTAGGCAGTTGCTTGACTTCTCTGAACTATACTTTTCCTCTTCTGTGAAAATAAGCAAGTAGCTACTTCATTGGGATTATGTTATGGATTAAATGCAATTATTTTATATATAACTAGTTATAGTTGCTCAATAAAAGGTACAGGTTATTGTTGGCATTGTCACCTTCATCCTCTTCAGCACTTTCTTCTCAGTGGCCTAGATTGGTTCCTAACCTTTCCATAGCTGCTTCTTCAGTCTGAGCTCTACTTAGTCACCTTTGTCTCTGGCTTGTAGGAATTTATGTTTTTTCATAGCTTATCTTTCCACATTTTTAGGATGTTGTATATCAGGAGATGAGGATATTTGGATATTGAAATAAGTTATAAATTAGTTGGAGGGGTAGGAGAGAAAGGCCCCATCCACAGGTTACTTTAAAGTCAAAAGCTAGGCTCATCCCTCTCCCTCATTCTCCACAGTCACTTTTCCCAAGTTTGTCCTCTGTCACTGCAACTGCATGAGCTCCAGCCACCGTCACCCCTTGCTTGCACCACTTTCCTTTCTGCTCAGCTGGTTGGTGCTATGGTTTGAAGACCCTGGCATCATAGATGAGCATGTGGGATTGGTGATTCCTGTGCTTCTTCCTAGTTGTAGGACCCTGTCCTTTAGTCTTGGTGTTCTTTAACACATTGCCACACTAGAAAAAAAAATTTTTTCCTTGGAGCTACGGTATTTTATTACGAAAATAGAATAAAAACTTCAAAAACAAAATAATCCTTTCTAATTTAATGAAAAATTTGTTATTTTTTATTGTTTTCTGTGCATGAGTTGTATGCAACTTGAAAAATAGTTCATGCGGCTCCCAAGGTGAAGAGACGTGTGAGTCACATATGCTTCATGAGGCCTTATGCTTCATGAGGCCCTGGGCTCAAAACTAGTGTGAGTTAAATACAACTTGCATGGCAGTTAATGTGTTAAAGGAGGTGGTGATGGTACTAAGTGTGCTTAGATGTGAAAATTAGATGTAGTCAGTATTTAGTGTATAGAATATAGCAGGTGACTAGTCTTTACTAGTCATGTAGTAAATAATAGCTTTTGTTTTTTAACTTTTGAGAGTCATAATTTCAAGATGAACTCACAGTTTGCTTGGATTATTTGTACAGTCTATTAGATGATGGTGCAGATTAAACTCCAAGCCATTCTCATGGGAATGAGTCAGGTAATATATGCTTGTGCTTTTATCATTCCCATCGTGGCAGTGATCCTTTATGGTCCTGGTCTCTCCCCGGTAATGGTAGAAACTGGGGATATTTTTCATGCATTCTAATCGATCAGTTTGCTTATTTCTTCTGTTCTTTCTCTAGCTTGCTTGCTTGTGTTTTTCTGGAGCCCCTTTTTTCCCAGTGTTACCTGGGGTTAGAGTTCATGCTGGTGAATGATGTGTTTTCACTGGAGCATAGAAGAGGTCACTTGAACTCTGGCTGCTATTAGGAGCCTGAAAGTAAACCTGGAGACAAAACCATCATCATCCACAGTAGCATGTTAGAAATGACACCACTGTCCTGGGGCATCACTGTACACAAATATACCCCTTGTTCTCCTCAGCTTGTGCTTGGCTCTTGTTTTCAGAAGGTAGTGAATTCATAAACAGAGCCTCAGTCATTTTCACAGGTTAAAGTATTTGATTTTGGATTAGTTTATGGAATTGTACTACTAACAAAATTACCCATATATTAGGAAAGCTAGAACTATATAGAGCTTCAGTTTGTGTCATGTATGCTCAAAGAACAAAGGCACCAGGAGCGTGGTTACTTAATATCTTACTGCTAAAGTGGAATGTGTTCAAATAGCTAAATTTTCGAGATGACCTTGACTGTCTCACAGTTTGAACGGAAAAACCCAGTAGCTTTGTATTAAAAAAAAGTTGCTAGTACAGATTGTAAGGATATTTTTCTGTCCTACTTTTTCAGTATGAATTTATCACTCACTTATATTTTGAAGCTAAAAAGAGAAATCATGCATCTTGGATCCCTCAATATTCCCTAAGCCAATTTTAAAGAATTTGGCTACCTCAAATTATTGTTTTTGTGTTTTCTAGATAGTTTCATAAATTTATAAACTTAATATGAAAGTATCCATTAGGAAAAATATTTTATTGCAAAAATATTTGGGTTCCTACAGACATAATTATTTACCAATTTGTTTTTAATGTTGATCAGGACTTTTTCCCCCCAAATTATTCCTATTTCATGAAGGTAACTATTTTAACCCTAAGGTCAGAATTAGGTTGGTAAAATGACAAAGGCATGACTTTGAAAACAAAAATGGTTTGAGGAACCATCTATAGACATGATCTGGGTCAGACTTGATTTGCAGCTTACTCAATTTTAGAATCCTCTGTCAGTTTTGTAAACAGAAGTCTGCTGGATGAATTGAACAGAAGGGTGAGATTAGCATATTAATAAGGTACTGGCTACTGGCCTTCTTTTTCTCCTCCCTCTTCTCCCTCCTTTTCTTTCCTTTCTCTCTCATTCCCTGAATGAATCTAGGAACACAGACCCACGGGGTCACATTACTAGCTGGTTTCATTCTGTTCGGTAGCTTAATCTGGCCAGGATGGTCTGTGTTTCAGATTGCGGAAGCATGAGAAGATTCTGTAACTGAGAGGCATTCTTCAAGCTGCTGGAAAATATTACAGAAGGAACACCTCCCAAATTTTGCTTCAAGCTCTGAAAAAAGGAGCACACAGGGGAAGCTTAGTCTTATTTGTGGATCGAAGCAAATACTATCGGAGCGATGAACTGGGACTTTGTGTGTGGACTCCTGGCTTGATCTTTATAGGATTGGTTGTATGTTGTTGGAACTGGCAGGCCAAGAGGCCCTGAAACCAGCAGGTGCCATCTGTATGGAGAAAAGCGGCTGTAGTCCATTTCCAATGTGTTGGGCTAAAGGTATAAATAACTTAAAAATCTGTTCAGTTTTTATTTTATGTAAATTCATGCTTTTGCATTAAAAAAGTAGATAAGAATTTTTCAGAATTTATTTCAAAAGATTTACAATTAAATTTGAGGAAAAACAGAATTTGGTATGGTATGAGTTTGCAACTATTGCATACAACTAATTAGATAGTTTTTCATATAGTAAGTAAAAATATTTTTATGGAAATGCATTTTAAGTGAGTTAAACTATCTTTTTAATGCTCTGTTCCATGTCTCTTGAAAGTTTTAATTTTTCTTTCAGTCAAGACACCTGTATTCTGTGATATGGAAGTTTAAATAGGGCTGTAAGAAATAAGAGTAACATAGATTTTTTTTTTTATTTTGAAAATAAGTTTTCTTTACTCGCTGTAAAGATTGTATATTTAATTTGAAACTTCCTATTATTGTGAGGTGACCTTATCACTAAGGATCAGGAATACTGTGACTAAACAGTTTTTCACTTTAATGTTGTTAGGGTTTTCATTCAAGTAAAACTAAATATAAAATATAGCATTTTCATTGTAACATTCAAGACAGTATTTGGAAAGCATATTTCAAAGTTAAAAATGCTATATAATTTCTGCATGGCTAAAACCAAATCAGTTTAGCTATTTTGCTCAAAGAAGTAGTGAATGTTTAACTCAGGAGATAAAGTTCTTAATGAAAAATTTAATAAAAATATTGTTATTTCAAATATATTTAAATGTTAATCCACTTAGGAAGGACTTTTAAAAGGAGGCATTTAACTAGGCAAAACTAGAGTTTTGTAAGTGGTAGTATAGACTGATTTAATTTAATTTTTAGGGTAAAAATTTCAGTACCACCAGGATATTGATGTGCTAGCACTAAACTACAGTTTCACCGTTAAATTGATTTTCATTTATCTACTGGTCGTTGTCTTTTATTAATTCTTTTCTAGGCTTTTGAACATTTATAAAACATGGTATTAGAATTGTTTTAGTAACATGGTATCTGAACAAAGCACTTATCACTATTACAAAATTAGATTTTTAGAGTAAGAATTTTGCCAAGTTAAGTTTCAAATTGTCAATTTTAAAGCACATTAGGTATGGAAACTTTTTAAAATTGCAATTTCTCAGCATTAGGACTGTATAGTGTAAATGAGCATGACCAATAATGAGTACTCAGAGGCAAAGAGTTCTATACTTTTTGAAAATTTTTGTCTTTTCCTAGACTTGCTGGGATTCGCTTGCATAATGCCACTTGCATTGTGTGATAGCTCTCTGTTAGCATTGATCATTAATGATAAGGATCTCTGATTTCCCTCACAAGGTCTAAGCTAGATTCAGATCTACAAATCCAGTAGCAATGGGATATTAAATTATCAACTACTAGATCTCTTTTTATTCAAAGTGACCTTACAAATGTGGACTTTGGAAGAAAAGAGAGATTGTAGTGTTTTTGCTCACTCCAAAATGATTGAAACAACTTATTTTTCAGTTGCATTTGCTGGCTGTCAGAGCAAATTAGAGCTATTTTTAACTGAAATATGCATTATGATAGAGGTGGGTATTGGGTGAGAGAGAGCAAACCTCAAAAGTATAGAAGATGGAAAAAATAGGGACAGTATCAAGGGTCAGAATCCATTTCATTTGCAGAGCCAGACGGAGCAGGGCATCTCCTGGGATGAATGGTCTTGCTTTTGGATGGCTCAAAAGGAAGTTCTGACAGCACAGAATGTTACCCTGTGCTCTGGGCTGAGCACGCTGCTCCCACTGTGCTCACCTAGTACACAGCTGTCTCAGTAAACTTCCTTTATACCTCCTCGTTTTACTCTTGTACCAGGACAGGAAGACAGGAAACCTTCTGTTTTTATGTTGGTTAATTTTTTATATGTGATAAGGACAAAGATGTTGATGTATAACAATTGACTGAATTGGTTATTTTCAAGTACAAAAGTTACAACTTGTAGATAAAGACAAAGTAAAAAGCTCAAATCCAAAGAATATACAAATCTCTATCTGCAGTTAGACATTGTAAACCATAGGTTTGATTTTATCAATCACATTAACCTCAAAAAACATAGTGTCCCAATTTAAGACAAAAAATACCAGTACAAGCTAAAAATAATAGAGTAGAACTGTATTTGTATACTTTGAACTGAAACCTTGAAGGTATCCTTAAAACACTCTAAAGTCTTTTCTATAACAAAGTTTATTGTACTATTGAATTTGGTATAAAAAATCTACCTTAGATCCAATCCAAGGAAGATTATATTTTAAAAAGGTCCTTGTTATAACATGTGTTCACCCATATCATGATTTCTGGTCTTAAAGACAGTTTTAATTCAGAATATTGAATTAAATGTAAATGTTCACAGTGTGTCAGGTTGCAAGGCTGTTGAGTGCAGACACCCTTTTTGGGGATTCTTTGATTGTATGAGTATGTACATTATTTGTTTGATTTTTTTGGAAGGCTGGGAAGGATAAAAGAGTTGTCAGATTTGGTTATTGGGGTATGTTGATTTCTTCTGTTTCTTTCAGTAGTAGATTGAGATTGAATATATTAATACTATTAACAGTATTTGTGTAATTCTGGATCCTGTGGTTAAAGTGATGCTTATTCTGTATTAGTATGTTAAACACCACCCATCCATCCATCAGTCTTTGCACATAGCTCTGTGTGCAGCCCATCTTCTTTTCTGTGTTTCAGACTTTAATGGGCAACTGCTTCTTGGTATCTATATTTGTATTTTTCGTAAGCATCTGATACTTTGCCTCTTAATTGCTGCCTCTGAATTCTTCCTATTTTAATTAGGAATGCACCATATCCACTCAGCTGTTCACATATCCAGGGTGCCTCTTTGGTACCTCCTTTTATGTATAATCCATCTTATTTTCTTTTTTTTTTTTCCGGAGACAGGGTCTCACTCTGTTTTCTAGGCTGCAGTGCAGTGTTCTGATCATAGCTCACTACAGCCTCCAACTCCTGGGCTCAAGTGATCCTCTCACCTCAGCTTCCCAAGTAGCTCGGCTACAAGCATGCTTCACCATACCAGGCTAATTTGTTTTTTGTGTCACTCTGTTGCACAGGCTGGTCTCGAACTCTTGGCCTCAAGCAGTCCTCTTTCCTCAGCCTCTTATGAATCCATCTTTTTGTCCTGGTGATTCTACCTCCAAAATATGCCTTGATTTTCTCAGTTTCTCTCCCTCTCTGTTATGTCCACTCTGGTCATGTTACCCTCTTCTCTTTCTGGGGTATGGAAGTAGCCTCCTCCTGTCTGCTCTTCCTGTTCCAACACATGACTCATCCTTCATGTATCTTCCAGAGTGATTTTGTAAAAACACGAATCTCGTGTTATGTTCCTGCTTAAAACTCTTCAGTGTCTTCTCATTAGACTTGGGTAAAACTCCACATCCTTAACAGGGTCTACAAAGTCTCACCTAATATGGTCTCTTTCCTTCTCCAGCTTTGGGCCATTGTCCTCTTGCCCATTAACAGTGCAGTTATTTTGGCTTTTCAGTGCCTCAGGCACCCAAAACTCTTCCTCTCTCAGGCCTTTTACACCTGTTGCCTCTTCCTGGAACCATCTTCTCTGCATTCTCTGGCTAGCCTACTCCTGCTTATCTTTTAGGTCTCAGCTTAGGTGAGCTGTCATTCCTCTCAGTCTATACCAGCTTCTCTCTGATGTTCCTCCTGTAGCCTTTTCTTCTGGTCTTGCACAGCATTTACTGATCTGTCATTATATATTTTACTAGTTTGATTTCTCTCTTCCACTAAACTGTAAACTTAACATAGTTAAGGATGATGTCAGGTTTTTTTTTTCCTGTTTGACTGATAGTTGGCACAAATGGTCATTACTTTAATGAATTCATTATTTTAATGAATGAATAAATTCTGTTATATATAATGTTAGGTTTGATGATTTTTAAAGGTTCTTTCAGAGCTAAAATCCTATGATTAATATATATATTGTTTTGTAGGCAAATGTAGTTTTAGAATCACTGAACTGTCAGAAAAAAGCTTCTGTATCAAAATTCTGGCCATTCTAATTTCATTGTGTTTGGGTTTTGCTTTTCCTCTTAGGGTAAAAGTTGTATATGCAGGGTTTAACATGGCACTTTGCCCAGTGGCATTTTAAAAGAGAGTTGTGCATCTTATAATAACAGCTAAAACTTACTCAGCACATACTGTGTGTCTTGCACTGTTCCAAGCATTAGACATGCACGCAAACACGTATTACCCCATTTAATTCTCACAGAAGCCCTCTGAGAGAGAAATTACTATCATTCTCATTTTATGGATGAGATAATTAAGGCACTGAGAAATTAAGTAACTTGGCAGTGGTTGCTCAGCTAATTAAAGGCACAGCCAGGTTCTGAACAGTGGGAAGCTGACTCTAGTGCCTATATTCTTAATCATTGTGCTTGCTATATACACCCAAATAGAAAAATGGTAGGATCATAACAGAATTTGATCATTATTTTGTGTAATTTTTCCATGTCGATGTAAGAACTATACCATCTACTTTGAGACATTTTTCTTTGGGCACTGTTCTTTCATTCATTCCACAAATATTTAATGAGCACGTAGTATAATATGTGCCAGGTCCAGTGTATTTGGCATATACCAGTCAGTAAAAGACAAAGATTCCTACTCCCTGATGGAATTAGTCTTTTAGTGAGGGGAAACAGTGAATGATAAAAATAAGTAAATTAATTAGTGTGGTAGGAGGTGCTAAATGTTCCAGTGAGGATGAGGTCAGGTGACAATGTAGGCAGGCTGCATTGTAACAACGGATTTTATTGAAGACCTGAAGGAAACGAAGGAGTTAGCCACATGGGTATCTGGGAGAAAAAAGTTCCAGGCATATTGTGTCATCAGAGCAAAGGCTCTTGGGGAGAATAGCTCTGTGGCCAGAACAGAGTAAGTGAGGGGACGTGGTTCTCTTCCTGAGTCTTTCTTGCCTACCAGCTTCCTGTTTTACCAGAGACACAGGCATGGTATAAAAGGAAGGCCCATCAAAAATAATCCATAATTTCGAGATCAGTTCTAATCCACATTCCTTAAAAATAGTTCAGTGAGAGGAGTGACTTGGCCTTTGAATATCCTCCTTTAGGAATACTCATGCTTCATTCCCGTTCTCTTAGCAGATGGGTCGTTGTTTCTGGCATCTTAGCAGAGAGACTGTGGCAAACTCTCCCTCCTCATTTCTCTTTTGAGTATTAGTAGCATCAACTCTCACACCCACAAATGCATTGGTATTAATATTTCTTTATCTCATATTTTTCACTTGTCTCTATTACTAGTATTTTGGGGAAGAAGAGGCTGCTCATTTTCCCCAGTTTTTTTCCTCTTTCTATACAGTTTTAGAACTTTTACTTGGATGCCTGGTTTTTGCTCAGACATGAGCTTCTCTTTGAGAAAGGATTAACCATGTGCCCCAGTTTATGTTTAGTGTCCCAATATTCCATCCATTTAGCACCCCCCCCCAACACCATAAGAGTCCTAATTTAGACAGTAAATTATATGGAAACCCTAAAGTGTGTCCTTCTTTGACCACTCTATTTAAAATAGAACCATCTCTCTGCCATCATCATACTCCTCATCTGTTCTCTCTTATCTTTCTTTTTTGCACTTACCACCATTTAAGGTGCTATATAGTTTACCTGCTTGTTCAGATTGTTTGCTGTCCTTCAGTGAAATACACGCCCATGAGGCAAGGAACCCATCTGTCCTGCTCATTGCTGCGTTACCAGTGCCTGACATGTAGTAGACTCTTACATTGAGAGGATGATTGAATTAAGTCATCTTGTTTGCTTGGAGTAACAGAGGTTTAAGTCATTAGACGCGAAGGAGAAGATGATGGAGATTTTTGTAGAATTAAGACTTGAGTTATTTCTAGTGCTTTAATGGTTAGTGACACTGATTTTGGGTGGAGGAAGTTCACAAGTCTTTGATTTCAGATTCATCTGTAATTGTTTAAACTATAAGGAATTTACTGTAAATTCAACAGTTTTCTGTATTTCTTTATCAGTTTTCAGTTAGAGAAAAATTAACATTAAAACAATTATCACTGAATATTTTCATTTTGCACTTAAGTAATATTTGCATAATTTTTATAATTTTTTTATTTGTAGCTCACATAATTTTATACTTGAGTTTGGGTATATATTACCTTTAACTAGAAAAGTAAACTAACCACATGTGTATTTTGTTTTATACCTTTTTTTCCTGAAAAGTTGTATAAAATGAGTCATATTTAAAATGTTTCATAGAAATTTGTTGAAAAGAAACCAACGATAGTAAATTTTTTGAGTAAAAAGATAGTTTAACCTTTGGTTCATTTTGTGGTAGCTTTGGTTCATTTTCTGTGTTCTTATTCTCATAGATCTTGGTTAATTTTTTGTCATGTGTTAAGTTGAATTTGTGGGCTTGTGGATAGGATAGATGTCTCAGCAGTTAACAGCAGTTATTTTTTTCCTTTTTTTTAAATTGGAGCTGTGTTGAATCTGTGGATCAATTTAAGAGAATTAACCTATGAACAATGTTGAGACTTCTGATTGCAGAACATTGTGTATTGATCCAGTTATTATATTTATCTTCTGATTTTTCTTAGCAATGTGTTGTAGACCTTAGTGTGGAGGTCTTAATGTTTTTAATGATATTGTAAATGATATTTTATGGTTTTTAAGTTTAATTTTCCACTTCTTAAGGCCTAGTATATAGAAATAGATGGTCTTGTTAGTATATCTTGTGATCTTACTATACATTCACTTTTTAATTCTGTGGTTTATTTGAGCAAGTAGAAAATCAAAAGAAATCTATAATCATGTAATCTGCAAATACTGTTTTCCTTTCTGATCTTTATATCTTATCTGTGTTTTTGCCTTGACTAGGACCTATATAATGTTATGTATGTTAGCTTTAATTTTGTCTGGTTTTTGTTTTTGTAGATACCCTTTGTCAAATAGAAAGTTTTCTTTTAATTCTTAGTTTTCTGAGAGATTTTCTTTTTCTTTTTTTTTTTTTTAAGAGAGTGTATTGAATTTTCTCATATGCATTTTCAGCATCTATTGAATTGATTATGTGGATTTTTCTCTTTTATTTTTTACAATGTGATGAGTTATGTTTTGAATGTTAAACCTGCCTTGCATTCCTGGGATAAGTCCCACTTGCATTCCTGGGATAAATCCCACTTTATCATGATGTATTATATTGTTTTAATGTCACTAGATTCAGTGTGTTAATATTTTATTTAGATTATTTATGTCTGTTCATGAGGGATATCAGTTTGTAATTTTTTTCTTATAATTATTTTGTCAGATTTTCATATCAAGCTATTGGTAGTCTCATAAAACAAGTTAGGAAGTGTTCCCCCTTTATGTTTCTATTCATATGATTGATTATGTAAAATTTAAGAAAAACATTAATCTGTAGTGATAGTTATAGGAGTAGTAGTTCCTTTTGGTGGGTTGGTATTCATTAGAAAGAGATGTGAAGATAAATCATTGGTGGAAATGTTCTGTATCTTGGTTTAGCTGGTAGTCATAAAGGTGGAGATATATATACATACACACGTGTGTGTGTGTATTTAGTCATTGAGCTTTTAAGATTTGTATATTTTACAAATTATACTTTGATAAATAGCTATTAAAGTCAGACTATAAATGCATCTCCCATTTAATATTACATTTCTGAAAATCAGGCAGTGTTCTGTTTTGCAAAGGGAAAATTATATACATCACCAGAAAACATTAAAACAGTTTCCTCAAACCCAGTGAAAGACTATATATAGACAAAATCTAAAATGTAAGATTTAAAATGCTTAAAACATTGTTTCCTGATTATCAGACAGTATGGTTAATGGTTGTGTATGGAAAATGGGCATGCTATTCACTAAACATTACAATGTATAATAAAGTAATACACAATTAAATAAATTTGCCAGAAAAAATGCAGACAAAAACTTACAGTGAAAAAGAAGGCAATTTCCTATAATTATGAAGTGAGGAGGAGAATTGAGGTTTGAAGAGTTGAGGAAGGAGACCGAAAGAGGTTGAAGCAGTCATGCTAACTGGTGTGGGAATGGGGCAGATGGTTTTGGTGAGGATGGGGCAATTCAAGTGAAGCAGTTACAGAGATGCTCGATCATTTCATGGAATTATAGAGCTGGAAAGATTTGATCAAGTTCTTTCAGTGATTGGTGCTTTAGGTAGAAAAATTGCAAACTGGAGCTTCGTTTGCATTACCATATTTACATTCTCAATTTTTCGGTATGGTGCTATAAGAGGTATTAGGGTATTTATAGAAAAAATTCTTCTGTAGCAGTCACTTTCAAGGATAAGGGTCCCCTAATTTTCTGACACTTGCACTGCTTTTCAAGAGACCCTATAAATTTGATGCCACAAATTTTACTTGGATTGTAACTTGAGACTTTGTCATACATACTTTTGTTTAAAATTATGACATTTAGGGGATATGAATGTAAGTTTGCCTTGTATTTATTTAGTCCAAAAAATGTTATATTGAGAGATGTGTGTTGTCTGTAATATTTTTTAACAACAGGGAAAAGCCATGATGGGTGAGATACGGGAGATGGGTGAGTGACGCCAGCATGATGTATTTCCCTCAAGGTCTTTTGTTAACCTGTATTTTTTTTTTTTAAAGAAACAAAATACTATGGTTTCTTGGCCATTTAGCCAAGATTGAGTGTAGAAAGAAAGAAAATACTGCTAGAATATCATATGTACTAACACTGTTTTTTGATGAAAATTTTACTGTTTTGTGAAGTTGACACAATTACAGAGGTGACAATCCCAGACTGTTGTATATTCCTCGTTTGAACTTTTGTGTAAGTTCATGATGGGATGGTATACTGGGTGGTATATTTTCAGTTTAGAAAAACACTTTTTTTTTTTTTACAGGATCAGGTTTAGGAGAAAATTCTAAATGAACATTTGTGTTTAATTTGGATTAATACATTTCAAGTATACCAGATGTTATAGTAAAAATAATAATTTGTTTCCTGTTTGACAAGGATTCATAAAAATATGAGGTATAACAGGAATGATGCTGTTTAGGACTAAGATGGGATTTGTGAAGTATAATTAAATGGAAGGGTCTCATAGGATTTCCATTTAGACAATAATCCTACTTTGAACTATCCTCATTTTGGCCTAGAGAATTCAGTTCGTCCTTCTTTGACAACTACTATCGTTAACTGAATGCTAACTTTGTTTCATATATCTTGCTAAGAAGCACTTTACATTTATTTACTATTTTCTCAATTTACAGGGGAGGTATTATTACTTCCATTTTACAGATAGGAAACCTGTGTAGTAGCTTAAGAGTCATGTAATTTTAAGTGGGGAGCTAGGCACAGTTTGTAATTTTATTATTAAACAGCAGGTTTGCTCCTTAATCAAGATCTTGTTCAGGTGTCATTGCCTATAAAGCTTTCCATAAGATATACTTCTGTAAAATTTTCAACCTTCAATTATAGACTCAGGTATTCTATTGGGCTTGTTCTTTTAAAGGTTTGTTTCTGGGATTTAAGTGAAGTTTTAGCTAACTTGTAATCTGTAGGGTGTCTTGTCCATAGAAAGTAAATAATGGCGCAATGTAGAGATAATTTAATCTTGATACTCTGAGGGGATATACCTAACCATTTAAAGTCTTCAAAGCCATAACAGTTGAAATGTGATCGTAATAAATTATTTATTTTCCCTGTTGTGTATGCATATACAGCTTTAAAAGTTTTATTATGGACAATTTCTGCTAAAACATGGTGTATTGAATGCATTCTTGTACTCAAAATTGAGGATTAAGTGAAATTTGGCATGCTTTCTCTTCGTCTCCTGGAATGCAGCAGGAGATTGAAATGTTATTTATTCTGTGAGACCTGGTCCAAGAGACAGGGCAGATTCTGACATTGGGGAATCCCTGGCACAGGGGCTGCTTCGCTGCTCAGCTCAGCAGCCAGCATGCCACCCTCATACACAGGACTCCAAGCCAAGGGGGGACAGTCAGATGTCTAAAGACAGCCTCTGTTTGGAAACATGATATCAAAATATAGAGACAAACATAAAAAACAACTTGTAGGCAACAAAGATGAAACGGCAAGCAGAAGGAAGCTAAAAGAACTCCAGAGAGCTAAGAGATTTGTACCTATCAAACATAAACAGGAGTCTTTATAAAAGTACATCCAAAGAACAGGAAAATTTAAAGTAAGAAAGAAAGAAACTCAGTGGAAGATTGGGAAATGTTGAAGAAATCTCCCAGAATAGGAAAAGAAAAGACAAGTTGAGGAGAAAAAGAAAATAGGATGATGAATCCAGAAAGGTCTAACATACAAATAATAAAGTTGAAAATAATAATTATAATTAAGAAAAAAGGATAAAATCCTCAAAGAAATGATATAAGAACATTTCCTGGAACCAAAGAATAAGGGTTTCTGAATTGAAGGCTCCCAAATACTAGAGCCCTTGCCCTGCCTGGCTTCCTGACAGGCCTCCTTACCCCTCCTACCAGAGGTGCAGTGGCCTTTCTTCTGTTATTGCTAGCACTCAGTGAGGGTGTAATACAATGATTATGGAATAATTTTTGGCTTTTTCTTTATAACTCCTATATAATTGCAACTTTTATAGTACTTGTTATAGTTGTAATTAAATACTCATGTCAGTGTCTTTCTCCCTCACCTTCTTCTCCCTTTACACCCTCTCCTCCATCCCTTTCACCGCCCCCCCCCCCAACTAGGCTAACAGCTCTTTTCAGGTAGGATTTTATATATATATATATTTATATATGTGAATGTACTTTATTAATTTACCTTCCGCATAAACACGCCTCTTAGTGTGAGGCCTACTAAGGGCTCAATAAATACTTTTAGAATTAATTAATTTGAGGAAGGTGTGGCACATTCATTTACCTATAACGGAAAGGCAAAACTGAATAAATGAAGCCAGCTGGCTCTGCAGTAGTGAATTGCAGCTGGCCCTTAGCTGAGGCCAGGAGAGGATGGTGAGGGCTGTGATGATGGGAGAGTGTTGCCGTGCAGCAGTGTGGACCACTAGTTGACAGGGGTTTCCAGAGAAGCCAGAAACCCAGCAAGTCCGTATGCAGCAGGGCTTAGTGAGCTAGAGGAGTGAGGTTGATAGGGCTAGCTTGTCTGTGGTTGAGTCCTGTGTTCCAGGTGCAGGCATTATTTGGAAACACAGTGGGTTTGATTCCAGACCACTGTAGTAAAGATTGAAATAAAGTGAGTCACAGAAGTTTTTGTGTCTCAGTGCATATAAAAGCTATATTTATACTATACTATAGTCTATTAAGTGTGCAGTAGGATTATGTCTAAAAATTTAAACAACATACATACCTTAATTAAAAATACTTTGTTACTGCTGCCTGATTAGTGTGGTGGTGGTTGAAGGTTGAGATGATTGTGGCAAATTCTCAAGAATAAGACAGCAATGACATTTAGTGCATTGATTCACTCTTCTTTTCATGATGATTTCTCTGTAGCATGCCGTGTTGTTTGATAGCGTTTTGCCCATAGTAAGCCCTCAAACCTTGCTACTGTTTTATCAACTAAGTTGATGTAATATTATTCTAAATTCTTTGTTGTCATTTCTAAAATGTTTATAGCATCTTCACCAGGAGTAGATTCCATCTCAAGAAATTGCCTTCAGCCAAGTGGCAGTGGTGCACACCTGTAATCCCAGCACTGTGGTAGGCCAAGGCAGGAGGACTGCTTGAGGCCAAGAGTTCAAGACCAGCCTGGGCAACATAGTGAGACCCCCATCTCTAACAAAAAAAAAAATGGAAAAGAAAAAAAAACCTAGCCCAAGCATGGTGGTGTGCACCTGTAGTCCCAGCTGCTTGAGAGGTTGAAGCAAGAGGATTGCTTGAGGCTGCAGTGAGCTGCAATCACATCATTGTGATCAGATCACAATTGTGATGTGATCACTCACATCAGAGTGAGACCCTGCCTCAAAAAAAGAGAGAGAGATTACTTTCTTTGCTCACCCACAAGAAGCATCTCCTCATCCGTACAAGTTTGATCTTGAAATTATAACAATTCAGTGACATCTTCAGACTTTATTTCTAATTCTAGTTATCTTATTATTTCTGTCACATCTGCAGTGACTTCCCCATGCAAGTCTTGAACCCCTGAAAGTCATCCATGAGGGTTGGAATCAACTTCTTCCAGTCTCCTGTTGATCTTGATACTTTGACCTCCTCCCATGAATCATGAATGTTGTTAATGGCATGTAGAATGGTGAATCCTTTCCAGAAGGTTTTCAGTATATTTTTTTCAGATCCATCAGAGGAATCGCAATCTATGGCAGCTATAGCCCTAAGAAATGAATTTCGTAAAGAGTAAGACCTGAAGGTTGAAATGACTCCTTGATCCATGGGCTACAGAATGGATATTGTGTTAGCCATGAAACAACATTCATCTCCTTGTACATCTCCATCAGAGTTCTTGGGTGATAGGTGCATTATCAAGAGCAATAATCTTTTGAAAGGAAAGGAGTCGTTTTTCTTTTTTTTCTCTGAGCAGTAGGTCTCAACAGTGGCCTTAAAATATTGAGTAAACTGTGTAAACAGATGTGCTGTCATCCATGTTTTGTTCCATTTCTACAGGCAGATTAGATTGAGCATCATTCTTAAGGACTGTGGGATTTTAGGAATGGTAGCTGAGCACTGGCTTCAAATTAAAGTTGCCGGCTGCATTATCCCCTAACAGGAGTCTGTCTTTTGAAGCTTTGAAGCCAGGCATTGACTTCACTTCTCTAGCCATGGAATTCCTTAGATGGCCTTTTCTTCCAGTAGATGGCTGTTTCATCTACACTGAAAATGTGTTGTTAGCATAGCCACCTTCATCTTAGCTACATCTTCTGCATAATTTGCTACAGCTTCTTCATCAGCACTTGCTGCCTCATCTTGCACTTTTATATTATGAAGATGGCTTCTTTGCTTTAACCTCTTGAACCAACCTCTGCTGGCTTCCAGCTTTTCTTCTGCAGCTTCCTTACCTCTCTCAGCCTTCCTTGAGTTGAAGAGAGGCTTCGCTCTGGATTAGGCTTTGCTTTCAGGGAATGTTGTTTCTGTCCAGGTCACTGTTTCTCCATATCAGCAGTGAGGCTGTTTTGCTTTCTTATCATTTTTGTGTTCACTGGAGTAGCATTTATATTTCCTTTAAGAACTTTTCCTTTGCGTTCACAGCTTTGTTGTTTAGCATAAGAGGCCTGTCTTTCGACCTATCTTGGCTTTTGACATGCCCTTTTCACTTAAGCTTAAGTATTTATAGGTTTTGATTTAAAGTGAGAGAGGTAGGGCTGTTCTTTTCACATGAACACTTCAAAGAGGCCATTGTAGGGTTAGAAATTGTTCTAATTTCAATATTGTTCTGTATCAGGGAATAGGGAGACCAGAGGAAAGGGAAAGAGGAATGGCCAGTTGGTGGAGCAGTAACACGCATAGCATTTATGGGTTAAATTTGTCATCTTATATGGGCATGGTTTGTGCCCCCCCAACCCAACAGTTACAACATTAACATCAGAGATCACAGATATAAAAATGAAAAAGTATTTATTGCAAGAATTACCAAAATGTGACACAAAGACACAAAGTGAGCACAGGCTGTCTGAAAAATGGTGCTGGCAGACTTGACTGATGCAGCGTTGCCACAAACCTTCAATTTGTAAAAAACAATGAACAGAAAAATGCAGTGTTTGCAAAGTGCAATAAAAGCAGGCATGATAAAATGAGGTATGCCTGTATGTGGCTGCATGGTCTCCTTTTCCACATCTGTAAAGTGGGAAAAATGAGGTTGTTACGAGGGTCAAATAACTTCATTTTTAAGTGCTTAGAACAGTCCTGGCTTGGTAAGTGCTGCATAAACAATTATATAAACCTATGAAAGCCCTAGGTCTAGATTCAGACCTTCTTGTCTTATGAGCAGCCTTCACCCCTTTGAGTTCCAAATCAGTCCAATCAATCTCTGCATATTAGGAAAATCACTTTTTAAGTTTAAATAAAATATTTTCTTGAGGGATATAAGTTACTCAAGTGTTCACTGGTTGTAGACAAAGGGAAGAAACATAGAAGTCAGGTTTGTTGGTAGAGGAGAGGTAGTACTAAAGGTTTTGCCAAACAGATATTCAGAATCCAGGGTTTTTGTATTTCTCCATGGTTTAATTTCTCATGGGACACTTTCCATTCAAAGGATTCTGGAGACCAAGAGTCCTTAGGTCTTCTTTAAGCTGAGGCATTCAGTGAAAATAGAATTTATTTTTCAGATTCCTCTGGAGGGTTAAAAAAATCTCTTTCATGTTGCGTTGCCCTGCTCCCTGCTCTTAGTCCTCTTTTCTCACGTGTACTCATTCTTCAAGCATTTTCTCATTTCCTAATCAAGATCTTTGCAATGACCAAAAAGCTTCAGAATGTTGTTATTTTTGTGACATTTCTAAGGAAATTAATCAAGATACTACATTTTTCAGTGTGCAAGTGTGGAGAAACGTGAAGATGCATCTTTAGGAAGTAATGGATCACAGCAGTGCCACCTGAGGCTGCCATCAAGGAAGACGCCCAGCCCAGAAGCTGGCTTCCTAGGAGCTAAGACAGGTCGCTCCGCAGGCTGTGAACAGTTGGGTGGGCTCCAGGAAAATCATGCTTTAACTCCACAGAGAGCCTTTGCAATTATGCTGTTTTGATTTTATAAAACGTGCCCCCTAAAAAGAGAAAGAGTGCCCCTGGGAGTATTTTCCCAATGATAAATTTACTTCTTAGGAAGATAAGACTCAATTATAGCTATGAAATTATAATTATTTTTAAAAGGCTTCAAGAGCCCAAATCAAAATATCAGAGTCATTATATGTGCTCTCCCGTCCCCTCCCCCCATCAGATGGGGATAGACCAAGGCTTATTTCCCCTTTTCAGAGGAAACTTCCAGAAGTCCATGCTTTCTTCTTCCCCCACCCTCCTTCACTGTGGGCATGAAGTGCCACCTTCATTCCAGCACGAATTTGGGCATTTAGACATGTATCAGCTCTCAAACGGTAATAATTATTATACTTTCTGCTCATTCCGTTTCCCCAAACAAACAATATCTCCCTGTTGTGTTCCTATCTCAACAGAATAATATCATTTTCCCACTCAGTAATCTAGCCAGAAAAAGGGCTGGTGACTTTCCCTTAAGTTTACTTAACGCAATTTTTCAGTCCCTGTCCTCTTGACTTTCTCATAGCTCTCAAATCTTTCTACTTCTCAGGCCACAGTTCATACTATCTGGATCATAACAAAAGCTTTGAAACTGTGATTGCTTCCTGGGTGCACATCCTAACACCAGCCAGACTCCTCACTTGCCTCTAGAGCTGGTCCTTGTCCTCCTCTCCTGTCATTCAAATTAGCGCCTCATTGGCTTTTTTGTATTCTCCCTGGATCACTCTCACCTACATCAATAACCATATCTTTTGTTGGGTATAACTTTTGCTTGTGTTTATTTATCTTAGGTTAGAACTCATATTCTGTAGGAATCCTTTCCTGAACATGCCCCAACTCTGAGCTATACCTGTTCTCTTCCCAGCCTTGCCCCCTAGCACTGTGTCTCTTTTGGTCTTTCTTAGGAGTGCTGTAGGGTCAGCAAATATTTTCTCTTTATCACTCCATCTTGATGGCCTAGGAGAACATCTTATACATCGTCTAGTCTAACATGTTTTCTGGGGAGAAGGAGGTGGGAAGCATGCATTAGTAGGTGGCAAGTAAATAAATATGGTAAAGAAAATTGTAATACAGCTTTGTAGTTTTGATACAGTTGACCCAGTGCTGTGGTTCCCAGACTTGTCATTTGCACATGGATCACCCAGTGATCTTGTTGAAGTAGATTCTGATTCAGTAAGTTTGTGGTGGGACTCTAGGTTCTGCCTTTCTCACAAGCTTCCACATGGTGACTATGCTGCTGATCTGTGGACCATACTTGGAGTACCATGTATCTAGTATGGGGTGAAAGAGAACGCAGACTTTATAGCCAACACATGTAGGTTTTATTAGCTGTGGAAACTTGGGTAAGTCACTTGACTTCTCAATGCCTCAGTGTCCTTAATTGTAAATGAGGTTACTAATAGGACTTAATCACTTACGGATCAAATGAATTTATAGAATAATCATTGGCATCATCATTATATTACATAGCACTTTATAGATGTCATTGTACCTATACATGTTTACATGGTTAATTCTTGTGATAGTCCTATGGAATCAATGATATAACTACATTGTTGGCAAATTCAAAAATAGGCTGAATGATGTGTTGAAATGTTAACAGTGAATATTTGTGGAGCTGTATTTAAATCCAGTCCTCCTGGCTCAGACCTCAATGTACAACACCAGCTACTCCAGAGTTAATTTTTAAAAATGTAATTGCTAAAAGATAGTTTTAAGAGACTTCTAGCATGTTAAGATGATGATCTTAGACTATTAAATACTTGGAAGCTATTTTTTCACTGTGAACCAGTAGACAAAACTAAGGAACCGATGAATCCATATGCCCAGATGTTCAAGGGGCTCTCCATGGATTGTTTTGGAACTTTTTCTCTGTGTGACTTGCCTGGCATATTCTAATTGCCCTGCCCTATTCTCACTGGACTCTGGGTTGCTCTTTCTGTCCTGCAGTCCAGAAATTTCATCCTGGCAGTAAGATGGAGTCTCCCTGTCTCACCCAGTCTCAAATTCCTGGCCTCAAGCAATCTTTCCACCTTGGCCTCCCCAAGTGCTGGGAGACTACCACACCTCATTGTGGTTTTAATTTGCATTTCCCTGATAGTGTTGTTGAGCAGTTTTTCATATACCTGCTGGCCATTTGTATGTCTTCTTTTGAGAAATATCTTTTCAGGTCTTTTGCCTATTTTTAAATTGGAATATTTGTGGTTTTTTGCTGTTGAGTTCCTTGTATATTGTGGTTATTAATCTCTTGTTGGATGGATAGTTTGCATGTATTTTCTCCCATTTTATAGGTTTTCTCTTTGTTGATTGTTTCCTTTGCTGTAAAGAAGCTTTTTAATGTGATATAATCTCATTTGTCTATTTTTGATTTATTTTTGCTTTTTTTGCCTGTGTTTTTTTGGAGTTTTATCCAAAAAATCTTTGCCCAGCCCATGTCCTGTAGCATTTCCCCAGTGTTTTCTTTTAGTAGTTTCTTAGTTTCAGGTCTTATGTTTATAAGTCTATAATCCATTTTGAGTTGATTTTTGTATATATTGAAAGATGGGGTCTAAAAGAGACTGTCCTTTCTAAAGTGTATGTTGTTGACACTTTTGTTAAAAATGAGTTGGCTGTAAGAATGTGGGTTCATTTCTGGGTTCTTTATTCTGTTGCATTAGTCTGTGTGTGTGTTTTTATGCCAATACAATGCTGATTTGGTTACTGTAGCTTTGTAGTATAATTTAAAATCAGGTGGTGTAATGCCTCCGGCTTTCTTCTTTTTGCTCAGATTGCTTTAGCTATTGATATAGTCTTTTGTTGGTTCCATATGAATTTTAGGATTTTTTTTTTATTTCTGTGAAGAATGTCGTTGGTATTTTGATAGGGATTGCGTTGAATCTGTAGATCACTTTGGATAGTATAGACATTTTAACAATATTAATTTTTCTAATCCATGAGCATGGAATATCTTTCCATTTTTTTGTATGCCCTCATCAATTGCTTTCACCAGTGTTTTATAGTTTTCCTTTTATAGGTCTTTCACTTCTTTGGTTAAATTTATTCCTAAGTATTTTTTTTGTAGCAGTTGTTAATGAGATTGCTTTCTTGATTTCTTTTCAGGTTGATTGCTGTTAGTGTATAGAAATGCTTCTGATTTTTGTATGTTGATGTTCTATCTTATAATTTTACTGAATTTGCTTATCAGTTCTAAGAAGTTTTTGGTGGAGACTTTAGGTTATTCCAAATATAAGATCATGTCATCTACAAACTAGGCTAATTTGACTTCTTCCTTTACAATTTGTGTGTCTTTTCTTTCTTTCTCTTGCCTAACTGCTCTGGCTAGGATTTCCAGTACTATGTTGAATAGAAGTGGTGAAAGTGATCATCTTTATCTTGTTCTAGATCTTACTGTTTAGGTTTTCAGTTTTTCCCCCATTAAGTATGATATCAGTTTGGGTTTGGCATATACAGCCTTTATCGTGTTGAGGTATGTTTCTTCTATACCCAATTTATTGAGAGTTTTTATTATGAAGGAATATTGAATTTTATCAGGCGCTTTTTAGCATCTATTGAAAGATGATTACATGGTGTTTGTCCTTGATTCTTTTTTTTTTTTTTTTTTGAGACAGAGTCTCACTCTGTTGCCCAGGCTAGAGTGAGTGCCGTGGCGTCAGCCTAGCTCACAGCAACCTCAAACTCCTGGGCTCAAGCGATCCTTCTGCCTCAGCCTCCCAAGTAGCTGGGA
>CAUYRT010092610.1:0-24441 GCA_963574885.1 Lepilemur ruficaudatus | reverse complement strand
TGGGCTCAAGCTTAATCCAGGATAATACAAGAGGTTCTAACTTACTGTCATTTCTTAAAATTGAGTAATATTCCATTGTGAACAAATACCAGATTTTAACAATCCACTCATGCATTGACGGGCACTTGGGTTGTTTCCATTTTGTCCCCCTTTTGACTACACATAAACCTCTTTGGCCTTCTTTTTCTTCTTCTCCTTCTCTTCCCCTCCTTCTCCTACACACACCAGTCTCCCGCTCACCACAGGGCTTTGTACATGCTAGTCCCTCTTGCTGGAAAGTTGCCTCCAACCCTAGCTCCTCCAGCTTCCCCCCTGAGGTCAGTACTACTCGGCATGATTCACTGACTGGTTCTAGTCCGTGAATCGTTTCCTACAGATCCATTATAAGTACGGAAGTTGAGAAAAGCATTTAGAAACGTTTATTGCAATTTGACACTGCTGTAGCATCTAAGCAATAGTCAATGGACTGGTCTCATTGAATAGGGTACAAGCTTGTTCGAGTGATGTTGAACTCAAGTCACAAGTTGTACATGGTGAGGAGCTGCATGCTGGCCATGCACAATAACACTGCCTATTGGCTTCAGTGGATTGGAAGTTAAAACAAATAAACAAAACCAAACAAAAGTAACTGCCCCTTCTACATAGCTTGAGAAGCACAGCTTTAGATCTTAGCTCAAATATCACCTCCTTGGGAAGCCTTGCCTTGTTGTTAGCTCACGTAACACCCTCTTTCCTTCATAGTAGTTTAAAATTATATACGGCATTTGTGTGATACTTGGGATACTGATTATTCTTGTCGGAGCTGCATGAGGGTAGGGACCATGTCTGATCATGCACGATGGTGTTGCCAGCATGTAACACAGAACCTCATAGGTGGTAAAATTTGGTAAGTAATTGAAGAAATGAAGTCCATAGCTTTCATTAGATTTTCAAGGTGCCTATGTTTACCAAAAAGATCAAAAAGAATTATAGGAAGAACTCAATAGTGTATGTTGAATGATTATGCAAAAAAATAATGAGGAGCCCCAAGAGGATAGGCTTGGCTTTTTTCGGGTGGGAGGGAGAGAAAATTGTACAAGCTGTGGTTGATAAAGGAAAAAGAACTTCAGGGGCTAAGGATTTAAAATTTGTATCTTTTGTCTTTGAGGTCAAGTTCCCTGTTTTGGAATAGGGACATTGTTATCAGTAATGTCAAAGATGTAGAATAGGGAGGTCATTTTCCATAAGCAAATTTTGCTTAGTTCCAAGACAGCCCTGCTTCCCTTCAAAACTACGCCCTGATGTCCCATGGTTGTCACCTCCAGGAGCATGCTCCAGTGGGACTGACATTTCCCTTTTGATCCACGTGATGGATGTGATGTTTGCCCTGGAATGGTTAAGAGGGAAAAATCTTTATCCCAGTTAGTAAAACCCAGAACTGTAACAATAACCTTAGTTATGCCATAACTAAGGTAAACTAAGGTATAATTTTCACAAGTGAAACTCATTTCCCACTAAAAATCTTAGCTATTTTGTATTTTAGTAAGTAGTAAAAACAGCTAAAATTTTCAGTGGGAAATGAGTTTCACTTGTGAAAATGTATTAACATTTGCCACCTAACGTGAGCAGGCTTTTCATTAGGCACTTTAAATAAACGGCTCATTTAAGCCTGGTTGCAACCTTACGTAATAAGGTTATTATCCCCTTTTTTACAGATGAGTAAACTCAGGTTTAGAGAACAAACTTACCAATAGTCTGTAAGTAGGGGAGTCAAGAATCAAGGATATGTTTAACTCAGTAGGACAAGCTATTTTTACTCACCACATTGCAAAACTCTACTTACTGTTCATTCTAATCAGGCGTTGTTTATGTTATTTGTTAATGGGGTTAAGGAAGGGGGTGGGCACTGCCTTTTTTCCTTCAATCCTATACTTGAAAACATTTAGAGGGAGTTTTTATGATTTTTTTGTGATCCTAAGTTTTGACCTTTCTCATGATCTCGATGTTTATATTCCATTGGCAGCTACTTGAACCTAATCCAGACCAGCGATTTGCTCAGTTGTCTGATGTTCAGAACTCCCCATATATGAATGAAGTAAACTGGGATGCGGTTTTGCAGAAGAGGCTCATTCCAGGTTTTATTCCTAATGTGAGTCAATCCTAACCCACCCGTCATAACTCTCATTCAGTGCACATTACCTTGTGTACCAGATCCACACGCTGTCTCGCTGGGTAATCACACCAGTGTTGTGGGAGAGCCCCAATTCCTACTTTACAGATGAGGAAACTGAGGCACACCCAGGGTAAGTTGGTCACCAAAGGTCACAAAGCTAGCAAGCAGTGAAGTTGATGTATTTGCATCTGGAATTCTAGCTCTTAACCACTTCTTGTGATATGACTTTATTGGAAAGAAGTCCTAGTCCCCCAAATAGTCATTTCCATGAATCTACCAATTAAAATGATGTTTTCTCTGATTCCAGAGATGTAGAGATTTGTGTCCATGGAGGCCTGTGAGTCAAAGGATTGAAAACTGTTGGGGTTGGGGTGAGGAAGTTATTTTTACCATTCACCCCTCTGCCCTTGCTGGTTTTATCTCAGGGATCTATATTTGTAAGGACTAGTAGTTAAAGACAAATAATTCCCACTGGATGGATCCCAACCATGGGGACTCTGTGGCCTGCTGCACACCACTGGTGAAAGCCACAGTCCCGAAGCTTAGGTCGAGGGCCCCAAGGTAGGCCTCTAGCTTCTCTCCACCCAGGACCAGAACTATATGTTGAGTTGTAGGGATATTGGGCAGAATAATGGATTTCCAAAGGGGCCTGTAGAACCATTGCAGAGTTTTCTGTTCTCAAGCCCAAGCGAGGGGCTTGCTGTAGGCATGTGGACTATGATCCTTCATGTGAAAGTGGCAGAGGCTGGGGCGTGCTCCAATGAGAGGGTTGGGCGAAAGTGGAAAGAGAGAGAAGAAAGCAATGTGATAGAATTCTGGGGGTGCAAACTTCTACCTGATAGGGCAAGGCGAGGTGGGGCCAAGTCCTTACCTGTCTGTTTTGCAGGGTCTGGTAGGGGCAGCTTGTATCATGGTTGATGCGTGACACAGTGGAGGTCTAGGCACCACCCTCTCTTGCTTCCTGTCCTCCTTCCGTGTACTGCATCCCTGCACTTGGCCATCCATGCTGGCTTAAGAGAAGCTCTACGTTATGCTTCTCTGACATCAGTGGGAATCTGAATCGTCCGGGGAGCTTATTAAAGGACAGGTTGTTGGGCTCTGCGTTAAGAAACCCTGATTTAGGAACTCCCTTCGGAGAGCTGGGAGGCTGAACAAGCAACTCAAGTGCTTCTGATCTACATGACCATTAGCACTCACTCTGACCCAGAAGCTCGCACTTTAGAAAAATAATTGTAATTTGGTTTCCTTTCTTACTCACTATGGGCTAACTGGAAGTTTAGGAAAATAGACAAAACATAAAGTTAAAGAATATGAGAAACAATGCTGGCAGTAAATGATAGAAAACTTAGAGTGGGAATCCCCGCTTATTCTTAGATGACTTTGTTAAGACGAAGTATTATTTTCTGTATTGTTCTGGTGTGTTTTTAAAATGATACGGGAACCTGAGGATTGAACCAACCTATCTTCCTTACAGAAAGGCAGGCTGAATTGTGATCCCACCTTTGAACTCGAAGAAATGATTCTGGAGTCCAAACCTCTTCACAAGAAAAAGAAGCGTCTGGCAAAGAAGGAGAAGGAGATGAGGAAGTGTGATTCCTCTCAGGTGAGCAGGTCCCTACTAAACTCAGGGTCACGGCATCCTCGCCGTGCCTGCAATTCATCGGAGAGCTTCTGGCGGGAGAGCATCTCAGCCCCCTGCTTCTGCTGTTTTGTGGGATGCAAAGAAAAGCTGAACACTCAGGCTTCCGAAAGGACAGAGTAGGGCGGCTCTGGGGCCCCTGGCAGCAGTGTTTCCCTTCTAGACTTTCTCTCTAGAGCTCTGCCATTAACTTGACTCAGTTACTGCCCTCGCCCAGCTCTCAATTCAAAATGGACAAATTTCCTGGAAAAGTGACTGTAATTAACAAAGTCTAGATCAGGTAACTACCCATGAAATTACAGCCAAGGGGCAGGTTTCAAAGTACACACTGGTGGTTTTGGGTCCCACTCTTGCTTTGAGAAGTCACTGGGAGCAGCCAGCCCCAGAGGTGGTGTCTGTTCCTTGCCACAAGCTAAATTTTGTGATATCAAGGCTTGCTGAAGTAGTAAGTGTCTACTCACAGGAACAAGGGAATTCTTATAGGCCAAGCACTATAGCTGGATTTCAGGCTGAATCAAATTAATTTTTGTAACTAAGTATATTATTCTCTATCAGAGTCAGAGTTCAGATTTCAGTGTGGAAATTTGCATAGATTCAGTATATTTGATACTCACATGAGGTTCTTTGCATTATGATGATGGTTAAGTAATAAACATTTACTTTGCCTCTAATGGTCATCCCTCTGCCAACACAACCATGCATTCACCCATCCACTCATGTATCCATTCACCTACCCACCGACCGTGCATCCATCCAGGCATCACCCACCTCTCCCTCCTGCCCTCCATCCATTCATTCAGGCTACTTTTACGTAGTACCTGTTATCTGCCAGGTCCCATGCTAACCACTGGAGTTAGAAATGAATGAGATATAATTTCTGCACTCAGTGTCATCCCTGTTCTCAAAGGTTTCATAGTCTGTGGTGAAGATAGTGCTGCAAACAAATAAATATCCTCAATGTTCTTAATTTCTGTAGTCCTCAGGGGCCACTATACCCTTTAATGGCCAATTAACAAAAGCCCACATCCCCATCCTGTTTGATCACACAACTAGTCTCTTGCCAGGTTCTCACCAGAAAGTGCTTGCTAGGGCCCTCCAAGGACTGCTTAGCTGTGCTGCAAACCCAACTCGCTTATAGCTTGTCACTTCAAGCATCTTTCTCCAATGACCCATTCTTGTTGGTACCATAATCAGCTGCGTCTTCAGACGTGTGCCTTCCCGTGACCCTACAGAACTGGGCTCAAGCTGGATACGGTCCCCTGTGTTAACAGGCCCCCAGATAAAGACCTAGATAGCGTCTTCATTAAAAGTGTTCTAAAGCTTTAGAAGTAACTGGACAATCTGTGAGTGCCTTTTGACCGTGCCTAACGTGCTGCACATGCTCTTGTCCGCCTTTCCTACCCTACCCTCCCACACCCGCCCTCGGTCAGAACCCTCCACCCAACAGGCCGTGCGAGAGCCTGACTCTCAAACACCGCGCGTTTTGTTCTTCTCCAGGGCTTTTGCCTTTGCTCTTCCCTTTTGCTGGAATGTTCTTCCCTTGGACCTTCACATAGGGGGCTTCCTCTCATCCTTCATATCTTAAATGTCACCTCGTCAATTCTATTGTTGAGTTACAGGATTTTTTTGTACATATTCTGGATATTAAACCCTTAGTAGATACATGAATTGCAGATATTTTCTCCCTTACTCATTCTGTGAAGTCAGCCTTGCCCTAACACCAAGCCAGATAAAGACATCACCACAAAACGGTAATTCCAGACAGATATCGCTGATGAATAGAGATGCAAAAATCTTCAACAACGTACTAGCAAGGTATAAAGTTAGGTGGAGATTGTTAGGTTGACTTGAGATAGTTATTCTTTTTTAATGTAGGTGTTTATAGACTATAAAGTTTTCTCCGATCACGGCCTTCATTTCCTTGTGATCAGAGAAAATATCTGGTCTGATTTTGGTCCTTTTAAATTTATTGAGACCTGTTTTATTTGGAGAACATGTTTCTCATTTCCCACGTGCACAAGCTGCTCTAGGAACACATGTGTGCATAGCTCCCTCCAAGGCTGGAGGGTGGGGGTTGTGTAGCTGCTACTATGCTAAGAGGTCGAATTGATCATAATTAGCTGCACTTTACCACCCAAGGCTTCCCCTGAAAGTTGCAGGCCTTCAACAGACTCCAGAGTTCCAAAATAGTTACATCAGACAAATTCCACCAGTGCAATTGTTGTCTAGATGGGGAATCAGATTCCTGGTCTCCTCTGCCGTCTTCCCCAAATTTTCTTCATATGGCATCCATTTTGAAGATAATTTGGTATTTCTTAGGTTTGGACTATTCACTGAATAGACACTTGATAGGTCATTGGCTGTTTGATAACCCTGATTCATCTAACTATACCTCTGGTTTGTTTTCATTGTTCACCTGGAAGACATGTCTTCTTCAAGAGCACCTTGAATCTGTCCAGAAAGAGTTCATCATATTCAACAGAGAAAAGTAAGTAATTCCTGGGAGAACAGAAAAGCCCAGAAAGCGATGGAGTGTTTCAGCCAAGCTTTACTTGCAGAAACAATATACTTTTAACATTAAATTTGTTTTTCTAATTACAAAAATGATGCCCATTCATTATAGGAAAATTCAGAAACTTATTTTTCATATTTTAAGGTATTTAAAAATTTTTAATAGGTAAATCAGTCTAACATCAAGTTTTATGGGAGGGCCAGAGGAATTGGGATTTAAACTTTAAATCAATGATGTCTTTAAGATTTCCTTGGTTCATACTTTTTAACAAATTGTTGGGCCTACTGTTATCATTTCAAAAATGTAAACCTTTTTTTTCTTTTTAAAGAATAAAACCCTCTATTTTTTTTCTTTTTAAGAGTAAAAAGGGACTTTAATAAAAGGCAAGCAAATCTAGCCTTGGAACAAACCAAAGACCCACAAGAAGAGGACGGTCAGAATAACAACCTGTAAAGGCCTCGGCATCTTCCTGGGACTCTTCTTGGCACCTCAGGCCAAGAACTTCTGATTATCCACTTCAGAAGAGCTGATAGTAGTTCTTGCCACTCTACACCTCATGACTTAGAAAATGTGAATGAATATCTTTCTAAAGAGGCAGCGGGACACGGTGAGGCGTCCTGGGCCTGAGCACCTGGGATCTAGTTTCACCACTAACTAACTGTGTGATCTTGAGCAAGTCACTTAACTATTCCCTGCTTCAGTTTATTTATATAAAATGGGAGGGTTATACTAGATAAGCCATGCCCTGCTTTTTTAGTGCTACAATTGTTATTCTAAACAGCCTTTATTTTTATTTTAAAAGGAATACTTGGATGTAGATTTATTTTTCCACTCCTCTAATTACACAATGACAAATGGGCAAATGGACACAGGACTCAGTGAGACTTTTCAGACCTAGAAAACTTCATAAAGAGGTCAAAAATCTCCAAGCTGAATTGGATAGGAATAAAGAATTCCATCAAGAAGAAATGCATGGGACCAGATCAAAAGCAACAGATTCATGAGGGCTTTCCAGGGGTGTGCTAGAGTCAGCATCGTATCAGCTAGCAAGAGCCTACTGTGCACATCACTTCCCAACTCCCTCTTCAGGGATGTGAAGTTGGTAACTTGAAATTGGTGATAACAGTTGTATTTACACCGTGGAAATTGGCAGATGCTACAAATAGTGTGAAATAGTGCCTCTCTATGGTAAGAGCAGCCATATTTTTGTTAAAGAATTAAAAGCCAGCTTTTTTGTTCTGTTTGTTTGATTCCTTTTTCTCTAGTTTCCAATTGTTATTTGTCTATGCTAGTTTGTGTATCTCCAAACACTATAAACTCTAAGCAGTTGCCCTGACTCCATTTCAGAGAGGGGGATGGGTTGAAAAGGTCATGACTAAGAAAGTGGCCAGGTTCTGCTCCGGGCTGGTAACCCCTGGAGCGACGGGGGCCATGTGCATGTTTACCAGCTTCCATTGTTCATGCATTTGATTCAAGCCTTGATGTGCTGTGGCCTTTCCCCGCTAGTCACCTGGTTCCTCCTCTTTCTATGACCTTGTTTGCATCCTCCCAAAGGAGAGGCTTTGGCAAACTTTTCTGTTCTCATGCTCACCAAAGGGCACTGGCACCACTAGGTTCTCCGTCGTGGTAAGAGTTAATCTTTAGTGCCATTTCATGTCTATACAACTTATAATGGGAACCCAATACAATCTCTGTGGTCTCACTCCTAGCTTTTATTTCCAGTGAGCTGCTTCTGTGCCTGAAGCTCCTCTATGGGCTTTCAGGAGCCACGGCCACACTGATTAGAGAGCACGGTGTCAGAGAGTAAGATGAATCTCCAATCCCAGCCAGGTGACAGGCACACAATGTGTTTCAGTTTAGAAAAGAAAAACCACTGTATCTGACAGTGCAGAACAACTGCTTCCAAACACTTCCCTACCACTGTGCATTTTAAACGGGAGAACAAAAAAGTTTTCCAAAAATTAAAACTTTTCCTAAATCCATACGGTTGTTGCTAGCTGTTGAAGTCAGATCCTTTGGTTTTATCCCACGACTTGAACTAAAAGAAACATGTCTCCCATGTCCCCAGGTGGAACATACCTCATCTAGATGCGTGACAACCAAGGCTCAGGGCTGAGAATTTTAAAAAACAGGATGACTGTTACATCCTTTTGTCTGGTATTCCTAAATCTTTTTCTTCTGACAGCTTCCTCCCTTACCTATATAGAGCATCTGAAAAGTCTGAGCAGGTTTTGAAGTCCAGGAGCAGCCTGGTTCTAACTCTCTTGCGCTGCAGCGGGACTGCCCACCTCCAGCGTGTTCTTGGCGACCTCTAGTGGCCGAGTGAGGCAGCTGCACCCTGCCGCTGTGGCCACCTTCGTCATTCCGTGGAAGCAAATGCTCTGCTCATGGCCAACCCACCTCCGTGGCAGCACTGCTTTTGCCTGAGGTCATCGCTAGGGCAGAAATGAACATCGAATAGCCTAGAACATCGCTAAATTAATGATAGTAATCTAATTTACTAGTGGTTAGGCTTTTTCTGATACAGATTTTTAACCAGAAGCAACTAGGCTTTCTAGCAAAATAGCTTTTGCTGATGGAGTGGATGGATAAATAACTAGGAAGAAAGAGTGTTAATGTAGCCAGCAGGGACCAGTGTTGCTGCTTGTGGCTGACATAGTAATGCTTTAATGCTGCAAAAGCTGAAAGGAAAAGGCATGACAAGCATTGTGAGTTTGTTTCAGTACCCAGCTGTCCCTGTATTCTGTCTATACAACATCCTGTTTCCTACTCTGTCTGCCTGTGATTACTGTTTATTATAAGCTCTGTGTGTCTGACCGGTATTAAACACTGATATTAAAAATCCAAACTTCAGCTGTCTGTGCTGTTGTGAACAGGCAGCTGATCTGCGGTGCATGAATGGAAAACACGCGCTTCTGTTGAGCTGTAGCATATATAATGTAAACGTGCCTGTGTGTATTAAAATGTCTTCTGCAAACAGTAAGCCACGGACCCTCCTTTGTCAGCTGTGTGTGTGTAATTGTTTTCCCTAGAGGTAGCACTGCAGGTGCCCAAAGTGACCTGCTCTTACTGCCATCCCCTGCGGTGAAGAATGTCGTGTCCCTTACCCAAGATGAGCTAGCGTTGAGCTGAGATGATGTTCTCTCACCATGGAATGCAGCACAACTTAACTGATCCACGTGTATAAAAACTGAAAACCCTGACCCCTCTAGCATTCACAGCCCAGGGAACATAGCCCAGACTTCCAGTTTTGGCCTTTCACTGTGACCTTAAGTCCATGGGAGGTCCTGTGCACCTCTTTCTTTAGCACTCTGCCTTCCTACCTTCCCCTTGATATCTTTGTCCTGTCCCGCTGCATACATCAAAGCAGCAGGCAGATGTTCCAAGGCCCATAATCTGGGACGGGAAGGTAACAGGAAGCTCTGAACTCCTGCAGCAGGAAGCAACTTCTACCTGGAAGAGAATACAGGGAGCTGCCACCTCCCTCCCAGACCCACCATAGCTCAGCAGCCAGCACACGGCTGGCTCCCTGGGCTTGTCCTGCAATAAGGAGGCTCTTGTGTGTTTTGTGGGCTCTCAAGTCCTGCATGCTGAGTGTGCTGTGGTCCAGGTCTTATTGCGTCCTGTTGTGTTCCTAGCAGCCCTCTGAGCAAAGGGCAGGACCTAGAACTCTTTAGATTGTGAAGAGTACTGGCCTTAAGTATGTGACATTATTTTTGCACACTGCTCTGGCCCTTTTATCCATCTCCTGCTCAGGGTTGATGTCCCCTTTGTGATAGGCTGGTGGTAAGAAAGCTCATTCCAGAAAGTTCTTTGAAACCAGAGGGCCCTTGTTAGTCCTATTCAGTGTTCTCATTCCTTTCCTGTCAGATGCGACTCAGCCACTGAATACCTCCACCCGAGGGAAGAGGTGTGAAAAGTTAGCCAGTGTGTACCTTTCACCAACTTTTTTTTTAAAACCACTTCATAAAACCACTTCATTCAGGGCTTTTTAGAGCCCTGCACCCCGAGTTCATTTTAGGTGCTGACTATTCCCTTTCAACTCACTCTAGTCCTAAACAGAGTTCAGCTGTTGTCTTGGTCACGCGCAGGGAGAGGTGTTTCTCCAATCCTGAGTTTGAGCCATATGGGACTATGGACCAAAACTTATTAAACATCAAACCTTGAACTTTAATTGTAAAATAATTGTTTATGCACTCAGAGTAGCTTCTAGTCTGGTTTCTGAGCTTCTGTGTTAAAAGGTATAATAACTCTGTGCTGCTGTTTCCAAGGTATTGCTCCATCAAACCAAGAGGGGCCGATCACATATAAAAGCAATTAATCAGAAATTGCCATCCTCTGGTCCCCGATCTCCTCTCCCACCTGTCCCGACCTATACACAGACGCATCACTGAGAAAAACATTCATGCCTTGCAGGCTTGAGAATGGTGCCGTAGCCATTGCTGGCTTCGTCTTCCTAGTATCTATGTGTCTGGAATCGCAAAATAGTTTTCTTTGAGAAGTTAGAGACCATATGGTTCAGGTGGCTCAGGGGCTAGGAATGTGAACAGATACGGCCAATTCGTCCCGTGTTTTCTTCAGCCAGTCACTAGTTCAATGAACAAGTGCCCCCGAGCAGACCAATCAGAATCATTTTCTTCGGCTGGAACTTTGAGGGACTCTCTCCGTCCTCTGAGCTTACTAAGCAGGTGAAATGAAAACCTCGAGATGCTGATGACCAACTCTGCCCCAACGTGGAAACAGCTTTCGTAAGAAGGATGCATTTACTGAAAGCACACAGGGCTGAGAAGGAAAGAAGCAATGTTCTGATGTCAGGGTTTAGTGCTTAGACCCAGTTATGCTTGAATCTGCTCAAATCAATCCCTGAACTTTTCAGGTGCACCAGGCTTTAAAATTCTCCTTTTTAGCTGGGCACAGTGGCTCACACATGTAATCCCAGCACTTTGGGAGGCTGAAGTGAGAGGACTGCTTGAGCTCAGGAGTGTGAGACCAGCCTGGGCAACACAGCGAGACTCCATCTCTACAAAAAATGTAAATATTAGCGGGGTGTGGTGGTTCACGGCTGTAGTCCCAGCTACTCAGGAGGCTCGTCGTCACTTCTGTTCAAGGTTGCAGTGAGCAATGATCACACCACTGCAATCCAGCATGGGTGACAGAGCGAGAGCCCGTCTCTAATAAGTAAAGAATAAAATTCCCCTTTCCAACATTTTCCCCCTTTAAACTAGACTAACCTTTGCGATGAAAAATGATCCACACAGATCTGATCTGGATGCAACAGCGTGTCCCCAAAAGGGTTTAGTATGACAGGTCTGGTAGGGTGTTAAAAGATGATATAGGATAGAAGAGTTCAGTAGTTCAAAAATATTTGAGAATCCTGAATTGGACAAAGTTTGAAAGACTTCTTCATTACAGGATTTCTCAGAGTCTTCAACGTGTTGATATATACCTTAAAGCTCTCAGAAGAGTAGACATAGCAAATAATCCTTTTGAACATTTATTCAACTCCTTGGGATCAGTTTGCTGAAGAATATACTTTGGCACATGCTTAGTTTGAGTTTTTCTCTAAAACAATCTAATAGTAAAGCTTTAAGGAAATGAAAAACCCTCTCCCCCACCAAAAAAAAAATACCCTAACACTTTGGGGGTTCTGTTCTTGACTCAGGTGAAATTTGATGAGCCATAGAAAAAAACCTTATTCATTCCCCAAAATTTCAATAACGGTTATCAATTTTTGTGGCAAAAACTAACGGCTCAACCTCAATGAAAAGATAGAATCTCCCACCCCAAATTTTCTCCAGATAATTCTGCTATCATCAAATCTGCCTCTCTCACTACGTATTTCACTTTTATTGTACAATTTTAATATTTTAGGTGAAATGGCACATCACACACAGAACACTGGAGAATTTCATAGTTATTTTAATAACCAGGTTTACATTAACAGTCACTTAATGAACTTTTGTTTCCTTTAATCTCAGCTAAACTCAAAGCACAGTTTTCTTCACGGTTCAAACCAAACAGCTCTTTACGTTCCAGAGCTGCCTCACTGCTAGCACAGATCACGGGAGAGTTACTGTCTGTCCATATCCACCAGACACAGAACTGAACACCCACACATCAGTTTTCAAAGAGGAAACTTACAATGAATGCTGGCTGCCCGGGACAGCCCAAGAGTGTATCTGGGACTCAAGCTGGAGTTTTCCAGGGGAGAAGGCCTGGGAAGCTTGTGGCAAGAACCAAAGTTGGGACTCGTCCACCCTGTTGGAAAGGGCTGCTCGGGGTGAGTGAAAGTCCAGGCTCAGGGGAAGTCAGGCCTTTGGGGAAGAGTGTGACACTCTGGGAACAGCCATGGAGAAAAAGGTCAAAGGATGACTGAACTTTACAGAACACCCATTTTGGGGATGACTATAATCCTGCTATTTCTAGAAAATGTAGAAGTGAAAGAAATATCTCTACTGGGGTGGCTGATTTAACAGTTCCACAAATACCTTTTTTAACTACCCAAGCTGGTGGACCTCTCAGAAAGAAGTCCAACTGATTGCCATCTGGGTGTGGGACAGTGTGAGGAGGCTGGGCGGATGGCAGGGGCACACTCGGGGGCTGGGACACGGGATGAGATGGCCAAGTCAGCGTGGGAGCGAGACAAGATCCAGGGTGCCTTCCCACATGCGGATGAGGTGCCGGTGAATTTGGAGAGGGCCACGACTCGCCATTTTCTTTTCCTAAACCCTTTGCATAGGGCTGTTTGATGTGTCTTATGGAACAGAACAAATCTGAATATAAATTTTAACTTAAGTAACGTATCTCTCGGTACTCACTCATAAAATGGCGGAAGTTTTCTAGGAATTCTCAGGAATGTCTATGCTTGGAAAGTAAGTTAGTCATGGTAAGTGAAGAAAGAGAGGTTTCCTTAGATAACGTTGCCCATCCTGAGGGCAAGAAGGGTGGTTCCTACAGCAGGGAAAGCTTGCGTGGAATATAAAGTCCCAAGTGCAGCGTGGATGACCCATGTGGCCATGGAAGATTTGTCTTCATGGCACAGAGAAGCTGTGAGGGATGAGTTGGACTCGGGAGCTGCCTAAGGGCAGAGCAGATGGTGCAGAAGTGGATGCTCAGAATTGAGTTTATTTGCGTACCTTTTCCTCCATCTGGTGGTTGTGGCTGGAACTGCAACCTATCCTAAAGCCCAGCCCAGCCAATGAGGTATATGGTTCAGATCTGGCAAACTCCTTCTGCTTACGAAACTGCCACTCTAAATCCTATGATAGGCCCCCCCCAATCTTTGAATTGTAAATTAAGAGCTACATTTTCCCTTTTACCTAAGTTTCCCTTAAAAGAAGAGCACCATGACAGCCTTAAAATAGCAAGATTCTCTATTAGGAGGGGGGAAGTCTTTTTCATGATTGGGACAGAAAGCAGCTTGCTAGGGGAAATCCTCTTCCTTGGCTATCTCCAAACTCCTTTGTAGCCAAGCGGCGGCTTTTCTCTAGTCTTCAATTTTTTAAAACCTGAAGCCAAAGATACTTGTCTCTTCTAAGCACTTAAAAGGTGTTTGAGGCCTGCTCTTCTCTTCAAAGTACTTAGCACACAGGGCTATGGGTTCCACCTGCCGGGTCCCCCAGAGCACAGAGGTACGATTCCCAGGTGGAATATATTTTTTCCCGCAAATGGGCGTGTTGGTTCTACACATTCTCATCTTGCTCACAGAACTTGTTCCAAATATGAGTTTTTAGAAGTGGCATGAGAGGGAAATGGACATCAGCTGTGACAGGCAAGGCAGATGGAAACACTCCGTGCTAATTTCCCTCGGGTGCCCCCTTGGGAAGGCTGCGTCATGGCGTTTCCACCCACCTGGGGAGATACTGGTACCGAAACAAAAAGATCCCCCCAGAGGATCTGCTAAGGGGAGGGGAAACGGATGATTTAGAATAGGAAAACAGAACCGGGGCCACAAAATGTGCTCCCTCCGCTCGAGACTGGCTTTTCCAAATCCCTGCTCGACTCCCATATAAACCAAGATTACCCATTAGTAGTAAAAATTAGGGAACACCTAATAAAATCAACTTTCAAAAAAAAAATCCTATTATTATGGATGTGCCTGGATCTCGGGACATCAAGAGAATCACTCACCACCGGCAAGAGAGGCCCTTCATTCTTCCCCATCTAAGCTAGAATCCTAACTCGGGCCGCGGAAGCACGCTACCCTTCTCGGTTCGCAGAGACAGGAGAGGCAGCTCACCGTGTTTAGAGGGAGGCGTCTCTAAGCTGCAGCCGCCCTCACCTCTGAGGGCCTGCGTGTGCTTTTTGGCTTTTAAGAGCACCAGAGGCGCAGGGAGGGCGAGATGGGGAGAAGCATCACCTGCTCCTCCCCTAGTCCCGCCTTCCCAGCCCAGGAAAGAGGAGGATTTGGAAGCACCACTGAGAAAGAGGCCCGAGCAAACACTGGCAACAATGAAGCAGGTGGAAGAAATGGTTGGGTTTTGGCATTTTAATAAACGTTCAAAGAAACAAAATCTACTAGGAGGGGACGTGACAAAGTCCAGAACCCAATGACTGCCTGCCTTCTACGCAGACCCCAGGGGACCGTGACGAAGGGACAGCTGCCACAAGCGGCCATCTCCCATGGAAATAAACGTACGTCGTCAACACAACACACAACACCCCTTCCGCTCACCCGGCCCACCCACCTCCCGCCTACACGCCCCACCCCAGCCCCTCTGCGCCCTCCGCCTTGCTCCGGGCTCCCACCACCCACTCACCCCAAATAACCTGCGTCCCTTTTGTCCATTTCCCTGACATCCCAGCTTTGTCTGTCCCTTTGTCGAAAGATGCAGCACTACACACGCTCTCAACACTATAATAATATAGCAGACTCTTTTACCTTAGTGGCCTGTCTGATTGCATGCATGTAAATGGGGAGGGGCTGAACGAATCAAGGCTATGCATAAACAGAAAGCAATATTCGTAAAGCTAGGCAAGCGAGCGTAACATTGGAGAAACATAAGGCTTGAGGCTTGTTGATTCTTTAGATCGCAACTGTTTGGATTCACTTTCCTTCTTAAATATCGGTGTACCATTTTGGCTTCAAGAAAATCTCTTCTTGCTTCTGCCCCTTTCTTTGGGGAGGGGCTGCTTAACTCAGAGATGTGATATTGGAACGGCCTCCAGGGGGCGCCACGATGCGCTTGCTGGCGGAGCGGACCCCCTCGTCCACCTGGGTGCCTGCAGTTGGAAATGAAGTCCCAGGGAGCAAAAAAGGGAGGGAGAGGGGTGTGGGCAAGAGATAAACTGGATTAATTTCAAGAGCGCACGATATTAAGTGCCCTCCTGGCCTCACCCCCCAAGATACTTCCATTCCAGTCTGTCAGGTCTTCTAGACTTTTCTTACGTGCCCCCAAACTACTGGCTGGTAGAAAGAGCCAAGTTCTTATCTAGATTGTATCTGCTCCTCAGCATAATAATAACAATACGAGGAAGAAAAATGTTAATGATGGGAAAAAGAACTGCTTACATGCCTTGTGGCAGGCAGGGTTTTAAGTGCTGAACAGATTACCGCATTGCACCCTCAGCACTGGTCTGAGAGGCACGCTCACTGCCTCCGTCTTACAGGGAGATAACTGAGGATCTGAGAAGTCAGGCAACTTTCCCAAGGTCTCACAATTCGCAGTGGCGATGGTCAGGTCCCTGTGACCACAGCACAAAAGGACACATCGGTGTGTGGGTGCGTCCATTCAGAAAGGAGCCTCAAAAAGCTTAAGGATTAGTCAGCCAGGGAGCAATAAAAAATGGCAAAAACCGCAGCAAAAATTGCTTGGGACTAGCAAAACATGACCTCTGGCAAAGTGACCTCAAAACTTTCACCTCTTTTCCTCTGTCTTGCTTCTCCTATGTCCCCCCTGCCTCTTTCTCCCTGTCTCCCTGCTTCTCCCATTCCTGACTCCTCTCTTCCCCATGTGTTGTGATTTTCCATTTACGTATATCTTTCCTTTCTTGGTATCTTGCTTCTCTCACATTTGAATTGTTCATTGTAGGGATGCAAATCTATATATATTTTTTCCCTATTTTAAGACTACTGGTTATGGAGTAACTGAATCATTATTTATTTATATCAGAGAGTTCTTCAAGACTAGGTAAGATTAATGATGTGGCTGACACATGATGAGTGTTCAGTCCATGGTAGCTATTGTCAGCATTATTACTAGGGATGGGAGAATATAATAAAAGTCCTAGGTTATAAGAAGCTACTGCAATTTGAACATAAAAAAAGCTGAGCTATCTTTTAACCTGGGCAAAGAAAACACAAGATACTGCATAGCTCTCATAGGCTAATGTAGAAAATCACTATTAATTCATAGTGGAAATCACTCCCTTGCCTCCCCATCCAGGTCTGATCTATAAGCTGAATTTGTCACCATTTAAAACCTGATGTTTAGGCTGACTGTGCCTTGTCTTACTTTCTCACCAGGACCCGTTGTTGAGTCAGCAAACCTTCTTGTTTGCCCCACTAACCTTCTCCATAAAGAGGACACCAGCGCTGGGCTTGAAAACACAGTCAGGCTGAGCTCTCAGGATCACCCTCTAGCCTCAGAGCACTGGTCTTCCCCGGCCCCTCCTCTCCTCCCTCGACCAGCCTGCAGCACTCACCTGACAGACTAAACCCAGACTGGTGGAGATTCCGTACGGGTGGGTTTGGCCGAGTGGGAGAGCCCCGGGTTGAGCCCGCGGGGGTGCCCCCTTTGGGGGTGGTGGTCAGGTCAAACACGGGCCCGTCATACATGCCCCTTGGGACAGCATGCAGGTCTGCCATCTGCAGCCAGAGAAGAGCATGTCACCATTCATTCATTCATTCCTTCAACAATTTAGGGTCTGTTCTAGGTAGCATAAATATATCAGTGAATAGAGACTGTGTAGTAGGAGCCAGGAAATAATAATAATAATAAAGAGGCAGGGAGAGGTGGTATAAAATAAAGGAGTGTGTCATGATAGAGTGACAGTGGAGGTGGTCAGGGAAGGCTCCTCTAAATAGATGAGCTTCGGTCTGAAGGGTCAAAAGACCTTGCCGTGGGGTTAGAGTTGTGGGAGAGGAAGGCTGAGGGGAGGCAGAGGAGTGTGTGGATGACAGTGTAGCCAGTGAGGGAAGAGCAAGCCCAGAGAGCAGCAGGGGGCACATCATGAGACGGAAGAACAGCAGTACAGCTGGAGAGAGCGATAGGAAGGGCAACAGTCTGAGATGAGGTCCTAAGTGCTGGCCAGGATGGGTCACATGGGAGCTCCAATCTCACACCCTTCGGCACAGAGCAGGGTGGGCAGGCCTGGAAATGAGCATCTGTGGCCTGACCCACTGACCTCTGGCTGTGGCCGTGAACTGGCCCTAGGACTGTGGAGCCAGCCAGCAACATCAGCCCAGTGTGTGCTCTGCTAGGCCTTGTGCCAGGTGCTGGGGTTTATGGTCACGGGAAACACAGTGCCTCCCGCAAAGGGGCTTACAGTCTATATTAGACAAACACTGCAAGACCACCCAGGGCAGCTGCACAGCCGGCACACAGCTTCCGCCCATTTCTTTTCTCCGGCCAGAGGTGGGGCAGTGAGGACACGCTGCCAGACGAGCCTGACCACACAGGGCGGATCGTTGTAAGACTCCCTGAAAGTCCTGCCAGAGCCTTCCTTCCCTGGTAGGGACACAGGTGCAGGCACAGAAGCAAAGCCCATCAAGTTTGCAGATGCTAATGATTCCGGTGGGATGATGACTATATCTGTACTCCCCCAAAACAGTTAACTCTGAATCATCAACATTTCTTTGGTTCCAGAATCGAAGACAATAATAGAAACAGAATTGATACTCAGAAAGTTTGAGTTTCACTCTCTTCTCTATTGGGCCAAAACTGGAGCTCAAATTCCACAATCCTAGGGCTGGTCTAGCCTTGCTTTGTGGAGCACAGCACACATACACAAAGGTGACCTGGAGACTGGTGAGGAGAAGAGAGAAAAGAGGAAAGTTCTAGGCCTCACCTCCTAAATCCACTAGAACTGACCTGTTTATTTTATATGTATACACATATGTGTATGTGTGTATATACACTTATACATGCATGTGTGTGTATATACAGAGATAGATACATATATATAAAAAAACCAGTGACACAAATAAGATTTTATTGGAACCACAACAGCTAAACGTTGTGCTCATCCCAGTGGACAACACTGGACAGGATGGGACAAGGATGAGTGGGTATTGACTCCTGGTTCTCAGTTTTTTAGGAGTAATTTTATTTCTTTAAAAAAACTGATATTATTTTAAATAAAAGCACTATAAATATGTAGGGAAAATAATTCGGGGAAAAAAGCTTTCTTTGGCCAAAAAGTTTTTGAAACCCCTTTTAATAGTACAATAAGTCTGTGCAGTTGTTGTTGGGGACAAGATCGTCACTGTGAATTTTGTCGTGAGGGTCTAGAGAACACAGCCCCCTCCCGATCTCAGGGCTACTATCCCTGAGCCTGAATGGGACACAAAGCCCCCCTGCCCCAGCTCTGGGCTCTCGTTTCTTACCTTCCTCCGGGCTTTGATACGCTTGTAGACATAGTCGGAAAACGGGCTGCAGGGGATGAAGCGGCCGGCCCCCTGGGTCACGTGCAGGTTGCCGTCTTCCAGCATGATCTTGCCCTGGCAGATGACAACCAGAGGAGCCCCGCGCAGCTCCATCCCTTCAAAGATGTTATACTCTGCAGCCTGGAGACGGGGTGAGGGGCAGAGCCAGGGCAGGGGTAGGAGAAGGCGAGAAAGAGTAATGTGGTTATCTTCTGTGTTTGAGACCCTACCTTCAGTGTCCCTAGGGGCTGATTTACCAGGTAAGCCAGGAAAAGCTCACCGTGCATCTGCAAGCTCTCAGTGGTGGAAGACACCAAAAGATAGCTGCTTGCTAAGTACAGACTGGACTTGCTAGCAAAAAGACGTGTCCAGTCTTTATTAAGGCCCTCAAGTGGGAGTCAATTTTTGTCACTGGTAGTGTTCAACGAGAAGCTGGATAACTATGAGGGATGCTGCATGTGGCAGTCTTGTATCGAATGGGTGGGTAGAGGGGTTATGTGGCCCTTAGGTCCCTACTAGCTCGAAATTAAATAATGTGAGATGACACAATGTTTATGCAAAGGCCATTACCACCAAAAATGGCATTTCTCACTACCTCCTTCAGGGACTCAACAAGCAAGAGGCATTACTGCAGAGTGGCTGAGGGCATCAGTTTGGAGTCGGGTTTCAATGCTTGCTTCACCATTCGTTGGTGCCTAAATTATTTAATTTCTCTGTACTCCCATTTTCTTATCTGTACCTACCTGTGGAAGACTATTATGAAGATTCAGTGAATTAAAAGCACAGTGCCTGAAACATAAGTGCTTTAAAAGTATTAACTATTTTTACCAACAAGTATTAAACCTGTTTTTGTTAGGTCCTGCGCTTTAATTATGATCTTCCACATGAGCCTCCTTATGAGGAAGTCAATCAGTGCTGCTCACCAGTTATTTCCCATCCTTTCTCCTTCCAAGCACAAGTATCATTGTGCTTCCTGCATTCCTGAAGTTAGGTACGGCCGGGGGCTGCCTTTGGCCAGTGCCCTGTGAGAGGAAGTTATTCACGCCACTTCCGGTGGAAGCTTTCAGGGCTGACTCACCATTCACCATGCCCTGTTCCCCGCCTCTGCAATCACAGAAGCATGTGTGGAGGGACGGAGGGGGAGCCTCGATCAGCTCTGTGCCTGAGTGACTGGGATGGGCAGAGCCCCTCTGCTGCCCCCGCCTTGAGAAGCAGGAGTGACAAACACTGTTGAGGTTTTAAGCCACTGAGATTCGGGGATGGATGGTTATTGCAACTCGTCCTAGTCTAACTACCCTGGTGTACCGCATAAACACATTGCTCCTGACCAGGTTCTTTGCATGCATTCCCCATTCATTCTCTTCCACGCCCACCAGCTCGACCCTTACAGACTGGTGGTTCTTGGCAGAGACGATCTTCACAGCATCTGGATCCCAGATGACCAGGTCACTGTCAGAGCCCACAGATATTCTTCCCTTGCGGGGATACAGGTTGAAGATCTTGGCAGCGTTCGTGCTTGTCACAGCCACGAACTGGTTTTCATCCATTTTCCCTGTGGCCTATTGAATACAAAAAATTATATCCATATCTCTATCTCTGTATCTATCAATGCAGGGATTTTGCGCTCAGAAGAAGATGGCCACAAAGACCCAGAAATACAAACAGGAACCTCTGAGTTGGTGAGCACAGAACCTCTCCAGCAAGCTTAAGAATCAGTGGAATGTCATGATTACTCAGGCATAATGGTCAAACACATGGTTTCAGACAGAAGTTTCTGGTCCTGAAGTATACACTGCTTTCTGGATCGGTACATACATTTACTTATTCGCCCTTCCTAATTTTACTCTTGATCTTAGCCAAAAGGCCAAGAAGCGATGCCCTTCCTAATTCTAAAAAGCATTATATTAATAGACGATTCACAGTAAAAACAAATGTGATTATGATCCTGTCCTTTAGATATGTGCTTGCATTTGCATGTGCATAGGATAAATAAGGAAGAACTTCACCCAAATGATAACAATGGTTTCCCAGCATTGTGAAATTATGAGATATTTTTGTTTTCTTTCATGTGTGTGCGTGTCTGTGGTTTCCAAGTGTTCTTTATAGAGCTTGTATCATGCTGGTAATCTAAAAGTATGTTTTTTAACAATTCCAGATAATGCCAGGATAAATACATATATACAGCCATTAATATAAAGCAGTGTGAAAAAAAAAAGCTAAACACTGTGAAAGAAGAGATAAAATATTTACACTTTCCTTTTTCTCAAAACAAAATGTCTAAAGAAAAAATTGAGTTTAAAATCTAGGTTTGAGCTTCCCGGGAGCCAAGAAGAAAAGAGAAACTGAGTAGATTATACTATATAGATGAAGGAGGCATTAGTGTATACACATTCTTTTTGGCTCTGAGATGAACGTCTTTAGGGTTCTTAAAACAAAACACAGGGAAGTAATCAACTTTATTAATTTTCCGAAAATTTTTGGGAAAGTCTTTGTTTACATAGCTATTTCTTTTGTCAGCCCTTGTGATGTGAGCAAGGAAAATAAAACCAGGCCACTATGCCAGAAGACATTGATAGATGATCATTTGTATAGTCTGGATGACCACAAGCTCTCAGTATGGGACAACCTTGATAAGCAGATAAGTTTAGTCTAGGCACAGATTCATTACTTATCATTTCAAAGGGTTATATTCAGCCCTTTCAAAAGAAGTCATGAAACTCTCCAAGCAAAAAGAATTAATTCACTATTATTTTAAAGTACCGGTCATTCATGCAATCAGATGAGGGAGCTATATGTCTGGTTCCTAGTCCTTAACAGTCTAGAGGAGGAGGCCTCCTCAATCCTAGATCTCAGGATTCATCACCCTAAGAAAAAAAATCCCACAACCACCTGGGCCACCTGGTTCCAGAGACAGCTCTGCAGTTACAAGACCTCACCTGCACCCTGAACATCCCCTCCAGGGTGGCATGGAGGAGCAGTGTCACCAGCTCAGTTGGTGGCAGGAGGCTTTGGTCTGGCCCTGGCCACCTTCCCACGACCTCGATCCCTTACCACGGCCTTGTCCCAGATGACAGACATCCGCTCCTCCACACCATTGGTGCCCTCGGGAATGGCTGTGAAGTTGTCCTTCCCAATCGCTTTCTGGGCAGTGCTGAAGGTGCAGTGGGCACTTCCAGACAATTGCAGATCCCCACTGGAAAAGGACAAAAGCTCTATGTGAGTAGGAGAGATGGCCGGAGACACATCAGGGGCCCAGCATCTAGTGTCCATTGTCAGGGTTTAGAGTCCCTCCTCTACCTCTTACTAGCTGTGTGAGCTTGGATTAGTTTCTTCCTTTCTCCGGGCTCAGTTACCCTACCTGGAAAGTGAGGGGTGTGGGATCAGATCATCTCTTTTGTAGCAAAACAAAAAAGGGCTCCAATGAGCAATAACATGATCACATGTGTACCCAGAGGGCAGCAACAAACAAGGGGCCCTATAATTTTTATTTATTTATTTTAAATTATTATGGGTGCATAATAGTTGTACATATTTCTGAGGCACATGTGATGTTTTGATACAGGCATACAATGTGTAGTGACCAAATCGGGTAATTGGGGGATCCATCACCTCAAGCATTTATCATATCTTCGGGAACATTCCAATTCCACTCTTGTAGTTATTTTTAAAACACACAATAAATTACTGTTAACTATAGTCACAATAGTCAACCTATTGTGATACTGAATACTAGATTCTATTCATCCTATCTAAGTGTGTTTTTGCACCCATTAGCCATCCTCACTTTATGCCTCCCTGGTCTCCTTACTTTTGGTAACCATCATTCTACATTCTATTAATATCTCCCTGAGACCTTGAACATGCCTGATCTTGTCCCTGTAATTTTGATTATGTCATCATGACCAGCTATTTGAATTTAGACAAAAGATTTAGCCTCCCTGACCCTCAGTTGCTTAATCTATAAAACGGTGATAATAGTGCCTCACTCATAAAGTTATTACGAGGAACAAATGAGATCACATGTGGAGTCTCACCATAGAGCTTGGCACATAAAGGTGTGGCTATTATCATTACTACTAGTATTACAGTATTTTTGTTTAAAATGTGATGGGGAAGAGCCTGTTCCATGCTCAAGACTGGAGGAGAACTCTCCATGTACTTTTTGCACTGCAGACTCTAGTCTAGCTGATGGAGGGGACTGCTCCAGTCCTCATCCCAGCTGGCCCCTAGCTGTTTCTACAAAACACCTGCTGCCGGGCATTTCCGCACCAACCTGGCCAGCAGGGAGTTGATGTAGTCAGGAGTGGTTGGGTCAGGACTCAGAGGTGGGGATGTCACAAACGCAGCTGCCTTGGCCCAGTTCTTGCTCCAGTAGTGGGTTCCATCTATGCCCAGGCTGGCGGTGATGGGCTCACCAAAGACTACGTTTCCTGGAAGGGGAAGGAAATAGGCAAGGGTCAGGTATGTGCTGCCCTGGGCCCGTCATATTTCATCACAGCTCCTAAGCCTGCCCAAGGCTGTGGCTTGCAGCCAGACAGACCTAGGTTCAAGCCCTTGTTTCTACCTTTTCTAAACTTCTGCTTTTCTCTCTGTTAAAGGTGAACACTTCTGTATTCCCTAGATTAGAAGAAGCTATTGATTGTAAGATGCAGCATTGATTCTCAAATTTTGAGACAAATTAAAATTGGAGGCAAAAAAATACAAATATATATTGATTTTAAGGTTCATCCTAATTTCAGAAATATTAAAATGTGAAACAGACATGTCCTGGAATTAATGAAACAAAATGAGATGATGTCTACTTCTCAGGCTCATGAAAATGAAAGGTTCTGGCATATGTGAAAGGTCTGGCACATAGATGCTCAGTGAATATTGACTTCTTTACCTCCTTCTCCTTCCCACTGTACAAACCTAAAGCCCTGGATGTGCCCCCATCACTGGGAATTGCTAGATCCTCCCCTTACAAGGACATTCTTTGATTCCACAAAGTAAAATCCATTCCTGTGGATCAGATACTCTCATGATTTTTTTTTTTTTTTTTTTGAGACAGAGTCACTTTGTTGTCAGGGCTGGAGTGCAGAGGCATCATCATAGTTCACTATAACCTCAAATTCCTGGGCTCAAGTAATCCTCCTGCCTTGGCCTCCCAAAGTGCTAGGATTACAGGCATGAGCCACTGTACACCTGGCCTTTCATGATTTTTTTTTATCATTTGTTACTCCCTAACCTTGAGGTCCCCAACTGCCGGACCTTGGATTGGCACCAGGCTGTGGCCCGCCAGTAACTGGGCTGTACAACAGGAGGCAAGTGGTGGGTGGGCGAGTGAGCAAAGCACCACCTGTACCCACAGCTGCTCCCCATCACTGGCATCACCGCCGGAGCCCCACCCCCCATCAGATCAGAGGCAACATCAGACCCTCACAGGAGCAAGAACCCCACTGCAAACCGTGCCTGCAAGGGACCCAGGTTGCGCTCTCCCCATGAGAATCCACTGCCTGATGATCTGAGGTGGAGCCAAGGCAGTCCCTGGTGTCAAAAACGTTGGGGACCAC
>CAUYRT010092608.1:0-41099 GCA_963574885.1 Lepilemur ruficaudatus | reverse complement strand
CAATACGTAACTCTCTACTCATTGTTTTGGTCTCTCTTTATGGGGTAGGTGAGTGCAGGTGCCTCTAGGCAGCCATCTTGGAGGCTCCTCCCCAGATATTTTATTTTTATGAGGACCATTAGCAAAAGATTCTTTTTATTGCAATAATGTTGTTTGAATTTCTCCTAAAAGCAAAAAGTACTAATCATCTCCAAAAAGTACTAATCATTCAGTGAGATCTGAAATCGTTATAAATCTTTACTAAAATATTAGCTTCAAAAGATTAAAGCGAAAGACAGTGAATGAAGATTCAGAGTCCTTGTTTGTTTTACTCGCCTCATTTTCTTAACTTTTCCATCATATGAAATGAATGAAAATTTTTAGTTTATCAACTTGTCAGGAAAAATGATTATGTGAAAAAAAAAATCTTGAAAGTAAAGTAATGATCACCACAATCTCATCACAATTTCCCTCAGGAATAAAGCTGGGTACAACACGCGAATTACAAAAATTTAAGAGGAAGTTCTATTGCCGTTTGCTGTCTTCTCCATCTTTTCATTAAAGGATATCTCTATAATGTCCATTATTGACTATTCCTACTCATTTTTATTCTGACAGCAGGTCCTTTCTACCCAACCAGCTCCTCTCCTTATCCTAGTTGGTGTGCTCTCTTGGAGTTGTTATATTAGTCTTCACAAAATAATTTAGGCAAAAATTTTTCCTCAGCTAAGTTCACAATGCATTTGTAAAACAAGTGAGATTAAATTTTGAGTAACGTTTACCTCTGTTGTTCTATAGAAATCAGGAGATGGACTCAAAAAATACATTGTTAGTTTGAATCTATAGATTTCTCATAAAATAACCCAGTGGATTTCATAATATTAAAGGTTTTTACTATTTATTTGATTCTATTTCTTGTTTGTTTTACTTGTTGACTAAGTTTAGTTCTACATATAAAACATTACAAAATGGTAAATAAATTCTAAATCTAGAGTTTAACTTCTGATGCATCCATCTATTTTGACATATGTAAAGGGGAAGCACCCCTTGGAATAATACACAGGTCATTGACAACTACAAAATTATATAATAAGTCATGTGCTAAAATTTGTATAAGAACAGTGTAGTGAATCTCTACTGATACAAGAGTACATATTTGTTCCACACGATTAAAGACAGATTGTATGAATTCACCTATAATCCCATATTTGGAATTCCTTGGAATTATATAATTTATAGAAGAATAGCAGTTACTTAAAGGAAAATAATGTAAACTCTCATTGTATGCTTATTATTAGCATTGTTTTTATTAGTAATGTTATTATCTATTGTACTAATTATGGTCAATAAAAAAGTTTATGGTAAAATGAATTCCAATAGAAAATATAGTTTCTTTTATATCTTAGAATTTTGCTCTATCAAATACAACTTGAAAGAAATATAATTTATAAATCTTTTTCAATGTGAAATCTAACTATAACATTATTGTATTATAGTATAGGTTTTTCTTTGAATCTTAGGAGAATTTTAATTAAAGATTTTTAAATTATTCAAGCCTAATTATTTGAGAAATGCAGCCATTCCACACTGGCTACTTTTCATCAATGTTTTTATTATTAGATCTTTGATGATTCTTAGTTATTTGGATGGTACCCATATCATAAGAGCAGATAATTAACATGCAATCTATTTTAACATTGCTGATGACATTTGTTACCATTGTTTCAATTTTACTTTAATATATTGAATGCAAAGCAATTGAATGTACCCTCCTCCCCTCAAAAAAAGTTTTCAGAGTTATGATAATGAAATTTCCTAAATGAATAACAAGATAAAAACTACTCATATTTATCCTAATTTAAAATTCCTTAATTATTTCTTTCTCAATTCTGGTTTATCATCAATATTGAATATCGGTAGAAGATGTAAAGGATTTATTTATACTTAACTTATATAATCTATATTTTAAAATCTTATTTTTCTATCACTGTGGATGGTTCACTCACAAGAAAAGGGAAGAAAATAACTGAAAATGCCCAATGTAAGGATTGTAATCACAGACAGGAGGGTACTACAAAATCAGGAGAATGCAAATGTTCAGAGAGAAAATAAACTCAAACTAGCTAAATGTATGAGTAAACTGAGTCTTTGTGACTCCTTGGAAACTGTTTTGTGATATCTGAATACTTGAATTTATGATTTAGAGGCAGTTATATAAATGAGCAGTGGATAAGACAGAAGGACTCAAGGAATAAACAACTTAATTAATTATTTTTAGCTTTGTCTTCAAATGATTCAATGGATTCCTTGATAGTGAAATTGTTATTGTTTATTTGACTGTATTTCTTTTTTGTTTGTCTTATGTCAACTCATTTTGGTGTCCAGTAGTCTATAAATTCTCAATTCTCTAGGAAAGTATTTAGTTGATTTGTTTTATGTACTTCAAAAAAAAATATGTATACCTTTGATGAAATGGTAAAATAGGTAGCTTCCTTTTTTTCTTTTTTTTTTGGTATTGTTTTAACTCTAAAGTTTTCCAACTCTCATGAACATCTAAGATATTTGATCTTATCACATCATACAAAAAGCTACCACTGATAATACAACAGCAATAACTGGGAAACAAGGACAAAGTAATAGGAAGAACTAAAGAAGCTCCTTATGACATATTTGACAACCTTGCTCCTTAGTTGTAAGACACGCCACAGGAGAAAAATCACAGGCAAATGAAGGTCAATGCCCAGTATTAGATGCCGAATGTTAAACTCTAAATTTGTGTGCATTATAAAATCTGACCTCAAAAAAAGGTAATCTATAAAGAAATTTAACCATTTCTATCATTATTAAAAGGATTGGTGTATTAAAAGACCCACAAAAACTTGAAGAAATTTTATGAATCCTAAGGGAATAAATATAACTGCATTAAGACCTAAGAATGGTATTTTAGCAATAGGGGAAATGCTCTTGTGATTACTAGGTATATCACTTTTACAAGTATATTTTTATTTGGTTGTATTTCCTAGCCTTATCTTTAAAATTTATTGAAGTAGATTATTACTTTTAATAGCTCTGCAAAGAGAGAAATCAAGCAGAGCTTTATGATCTGAAAATTATTTTGCTCAAGCAGCTTTATATCTGTTAAGAAAGTAAAATTTCTGAAATCCAATGTGATGAAATTGGGTTTGCTGACACTCTTGAATTAATGTAAGGAAAATCTATACATACACTAAGTAATTTAAATAATCATTATCTGTGCCTTTACTCAGTTTTTAAAATGAGAATGATGACACACTCTCTGTGCCCATTTTCTAGGATGTGGTAAAGATTAATTTGATATTTTATTTTATTTTTATTTTTATATCAAAATGTTATGGAAGTACAGTGTTTTGTTACATGGATAGACTGTATAATGCTGAAGTCAAGTAATTTGATATTTTAAATAGGAGTAGGTCAAAAATTTAGGGAGCTGGAATATCAATGTGCAATGTCTAGGTAAAAATATATTATTCACTGGGATTTAATCGCATTTTGGCTTGGCACTATATTTTCTATGATTTATTTCAGTTATTCAGGTAGAAATGATCTGCTTATAAACTTGTAGTCTCTTTAAGAGAGATTCTAACTGTGTGCCAAATTTCCTCTCCTTTAACCAATTCTTTTTAATATCAAAAACAATTTCCTGGGGTATTCACCTTTAACTTAAATGGTTTATTAATAGAATCTTAGAATATTTTCATTTCTATCTATTAATTAATGGTTTGAGTGCACTGCTGGTCTTCTATCTATATTTATGGAAAATTGATTTTTGAAACCGGCTAACTTTCTGTACTCAGCTAAATGAACTAATAAAATGTGTTAGGTATATTATTTTCCACATGTAAACTTGCCAAATATCTCAAAGCCATTTAAAATCATGATTTGTTTCTATTAAGTTCTGGTAATTCATATTTTATTTATTGGTATTATTGTTGTAGCTTTTCAAATTAGCTTTTATATGAACTTATGACCTGATTTTGAGAAAGATGAGGCAATGACCACATGGCTAATTCTTAGAGGTCTTTGATTTGAAGGTGTAATCGCACTGTGAGTTTAAACAACACAATGAACAGAGCCACCCTTAAAGCTTAGCCTGTCCACTTTCTATATATTCATCCTTTAGAATCAAGATCATGAAATAAATCATTTAAGTAAAAGTATTACTAAATTACAGAGAAAATGAGGGACTAGAAGAACGGCAAACAATAAATGAAAATATTTTAAAAGCCCCTAATGAATATAAGAGACCGAATGAATGTTGATGATAATATAAAGCAGAAAAAGGTGAATAATATTTTAAAATAAGCTAAAAAGAAAGATTTATTTAGGCATAGACTTCAAAAAGTGTTTAAAATTCTCAGATGACTAAACATTGCAGAAAATAGAAGATAAAAAGGGTAGGAAGAACTATCTAGAGTTAAAAGTGGTAAAAGAACAAAGAACAACAGGTAATAAATTAAAATAAATAAGATAAGGTTCAGAATGGTACAGGCTGCAAATGAGAAGTTATAAGAAGAAAGGAACTCAATAAAGAACAATAGAAGTAATTGAAGCAGGAAAAAATCTCACTTTAACAAGACATACTATAAGCAATAAAGAAGTTAAGCTTGACATACAATGACTAAAAAACTAGTGGCAAATATTTTTAGCTCCTCATGGTTTTGCGTAGTGGTTTGCACAGAAAATTTGATGCATTTGAATGACCTATGTGAGGTTAACACATTATTTTTTAATGAGGACTAGGTCACAGATCTATAACAAGTCAATAACTCAATCCTAAGTCTTATTTTACGTTATCCATTGACAATGAAAGTCAATTGACTTACTAGCCATTGTCCTGCATAGTTTTCAGAAAGAAAGCCTGTAAATAATTTTCTTTCATAATTTCTTGGGGCCAGAGAACATACCAAAGGTGCTCCTGAAGCCTCTTAGAAGTCATCCATGCATTAATTATTCATTCGTTATTTCAGTACCTATTACTGCCCCCAAATTTGAGGAGATAGCTTACCATGAAACCTACAAATACAGAACAAAATTTCACACACACACAAAATAATAATAATAAAGCACAATGGAGAAAAATATCTTTTCTAAAGCCTGAGGCTTAACACAGCTTTAAGCATAAAACTTACAGTTGACTATAATAGAAATAGGGAACAAAAAGATAATATACATTGCTTCATAGCTTCCATCTAATAGCTAGTGATCAAGTCATAAGTAGAGAAAAAATTTGCTCTAGCATTCAACTTTACATGCTTTTTAAACCACAGATGATGAGTGAATCAAGAAACAATGTCTCTAATAACAATTTAGACATAATTGTTTAAAAAGTTTTCCCTTTCTATAGCATTGTTCTCACTAAAGACGGAATTATCATTGTAAAATCTACAACAGATTATGTCATTTCACTAATTAAATCTTTTGATGACTTCACATTACCTATAAAAGTCTTCAAAGTGCTCAGTGGCCATGACCACCACGGCTAATTACGCCATGTATAGATTTCTAGGCCCCCATATCCGACCTTCAGAAAGAAACATCTGAGGACAAGATCCAAGAGCCTGCATTCAAACAGTGCTGTGGGTGAATTCCTAACACTCAAACCATTGGCCTTCATATTATAGCTTTTCACATTGGGCTAGGCTTCCTATTGTCATTGCTGAGTGGAAAAAGATAAAACATGTCAATCTATTATTCTAAGTCAGAAATATCTATGAGAAGAAGATGTCAATGGGTAAGTATGACAAATAGAAGTAAATGAAATACAATACAGTACAATAAAACTATGGCAGATACTGTAGAAAAATTGGAAGACATAAACACATTCTAGACGATTTTGTGCCCTCTATGGAATACCAAATGAGCCAACTTAATCAGACAAACAAGTAAAGCATGAAAATACATGTTCTAAAGAGCAAGAATAGCTTTCTGGGATGAAAGCAGGTGATTTTGTTTTTTTAAAAAAATTGTATATACCTCCCTCTTCATATACAGCAGTGTTTGTGTCCCAGTTCCTAAGCCTTTTTTCTGATGATGGGAACTACATTTAATTAACCTGCTGGCCAGGAGATTGTTTGGTAGTGGAGACATTTTAAAGCACCAAAAGTATTCAGATGGAACACTGGACCAAATTGTTATTTCAGAGCAATAAATACACATTGGAATCTGAGGATCCATTTTAAGGTTCCTATGACCTACTACTTTTTGCATAAAATCTGAACATCTAACTAGTTGTATTAAAAATCTAAACAAATAACTGGTTGTATAAAACCTGACGTCTAGCTTTCCAGTCTACAATAAGATTATATGATCTACACCCCTTGATTTCCATTTTCCCTCATCCCTCATTCCAGATTTCTGACTGGGGCCTTGTATTTGAATCTTATTAATTCCATTCTTCTTTGTTATCCCTAATTATAGAGCTGTCAATCTCAAAACCCACAAAAGAGGGAAATTTGAAAACATTTTGGATTTGTATTATACTATTGAATGCATTGTGGGTTTTTTCATATAGCTGGAGGGAGACAGCTTTAAATGAACTTTTCACAGGAAAAAAATAGGTGAGTGTTTAACAGGAAAAAAAAAAAGAATTGACAGATATATAATTATTTTAGTGTCTCTATTTTGTTTCTTTCTTCCCCTTTGTCTGCTGCCTTCTTTCTTGACTCACCAACATACTCCCTAAAAGTTATTTTTTTTAGTACTCTTTCATCACATGCACAAAGCAGACTGAACTGGCATCTGCTTGGGTTTTCTTCTTCAGGTGAAGCCTGCAGAGTTGAGCTCCAGGAGCTGACGGATTGAAACCTTCAGAATCCCAGGGGATTTGGCCCACAGCAAGAGCAATAGACTCAAAAAAAGAACTGCCCTATAAGTGCCAGTTTTCCACATGAAAACTGTTCATGTCGGTATAACCCAGGAAGATTCATAAACATAATCAACCAAATATTTTCAATTACAAAGGAGCCAAAAAATATATATAAGTTGAATGTCCAAAAGGGGTTTCACTATGTATGCAAGTCAATATCCTTGTAATCCTACTGGCATCTAAAATAATCATGATTCAGGTGAAGGAAACAAAAAGAAGTCAGAGGCAATATGCACAAATTGTTTTGCAAAATGAAAGAGCAAAGACAGGAGAATAATTCAACTAGGGAGTTATGCTAATTTTATGAATTGTAACCTTTTATCTCTATGTATGGTAGCTGTTTCTATTACTCTAATCAACATAGAAATGTCACTAAAATCCAGTGGGCCTTATAAAAGTATGCATGTTTCAAACATTTAGAAGGCTGCCATTCAATGCAGTGCAATGCCCCAATGTCATTGTCAAAAATATGCAGTATTTACTCTTCACCCTATATTTCTAAAACAGAAAGACTAACACAAACAAACTTGCTATATATTAAAATGCTTATTTTATATATTAAATATGCTTATTTAAAGCATATTTTATATATATGCTTTACATATAAAGCATATATATAAAATATACTATAATGCTTATTTTTAAAATTAAATTGATTTATAAAATTTTATGTAAATAAAAGTGCACAATATCAATCCTATATAATGCTACATTATGACTTTATTTCAACTAAGTTGTATTATCAGAGCTATTAGAAACTTTATTTTAGATCCATTTTATAAAAAGGGAGGAGTATTAGACTAGAGAATTGCTGTAGGGACATTACTATCTTTATTTAAAGAATTCATGCCTGGTATTTATTTCCATTAAATAATCTCTGAGAGATTGTTGAATAAACTTTGGTAATATATTGGCTGATAGTGGGTGACTGTTTCTTTACTGAATCAAAAGGATTCTCTAAGCATAAGAATTGCATATTATCAGTTGTTCTGAATGCAGATACACACAATCCTCTGGAATCCAGAATTTGGCTTTATTAAAGAAAATACTCCCCTTTTCTTCATAGGAATTATGGTCATTTATTTTATCCCACCTTACTTTGAAATGTTGCTGACTTTCCTTCTCTTATTACACTTTAGTTATTTTTAAAGTATGCAAACTTGATTTTAAAATTAAGGATTGCATGATTCTTGTAACTCTAATATAATCACACATTTTTTGTACGACATGGAAAATAACACATCACAATATATAAAAGGTGGTTTTTTATTCCAAAAGGAACTAAAATGAATGCCAGATTTATCTAAGGGAAAAATGTTAGTTCTACTTTATAAAATCTCTCTCTTCCCAAAATGCAAATCAGTTTAATATTTGGTAGCAACCAACAAATAATAATAAATGACTCAGGACTGCTGGACTGTTGATAATATTGAAGCACAGATTTTTCTTCTGTGACGAATAGCTCAATCAAACCATCAAAAAATATATGTGATTAATAAAACTATACTTATCTCTTCCAGCTTTAAAATTCCACATATTATTAAACTCTGTGCAATATGCAATGCAGGTGCTTGAATGGTCCCAAAGTTCTTTTTGTAAGGCATAATAAATAAAAACAAGGACTCACTTTAAAGATACATATGGCAACTAATGCTGGAGTAGTTTAAATATTAGTAATTGTTCATAATTATTAGTCCCACCCTCCCATTCACTTTCATAGAGAAGTACATTTTCCTGTTCCTTGCTTTTGTGCTCAGTCATATAACTAGCTTTGTCTAATGGAATATTGGCAATCATGATGCAAGCTGGGACTTGAAATGTTTATTATTTGGCTGTACATGTCCTCTTTTGTCTTTTCCAATCACTGTCTAAAGGGCATGCCTTGGCTAGCCCACTTGCTCAAGGAAGATGAGTGACAAAGGAGCAGCATGACCTAGCCAACTTACAGACCTGCAACTCGAAGCCCAGCTGCCCAGAGGCCTCAGCCTAGTCCTGGAAACTACCGGCCACTCCACAGACAAGTTAGTGAACCCAGCTGAGATTAACAGAGTTCTTTCAGATAATCCACAGATGCGTGAGAAATAAGAACTTCTTATTGCATGCATTTCGTTTGCTAAACAGAAATAGCAGATTGAGATAAAAGGTAATATTTAGTTATTAATGTCTTATTATGTGCCAGATACTATTCAAGAACATTGCATTTATCAATTTATTTAATCTCACTACAATTCTATGTGATTGTTGCAAATTAGAATCCCTATTTTACTGGAAAGGAGACTGAGGCACAGAGAGGTTAAACATTTGTCTAATATGGCACAGCTGGTGAGTGGTGGAGATGGAATTCACATTCTTGCTATATGTATAAATATGCATGTGTGTGTGTATATATAAATACTCTGTATATACATGTATACACACATACACATGAAACTTCAGTCTAGAGCCACTCAGGTTACTGACTGTCAATAAATATGTTATATATTCAACTGAAGCCAGCAGGCAACCTGGGGGTGCATAATTAATACAAACATTAAAAACAGAGAAATCATTTTTACCCAGAGTGGACAGAGACCTAGAGTAGATGAGAATTGAATAGAGATGCTTCTTTGACAAATAGCTCCAAGGGAGGCAGCTGCACCTGTGAGCAATCACAGTCATAGGTGATAAGTTTATTGTTAAAATATTCAGAAAAGAGAGATCCAAAGGCAAAGAAATGTAAGGGGAGAAGCAACTCTAGTTTCTTTCTACTCAACCACTTACAAGTCTATTCCAGGGAATAAGCTGCCACTGATTTGTCAGAACACAGGACAATCAACACATCGCACCACTGTTTTTGGTGGGCTGGTTTACCCTTTTTCAAAGGCATATCCCTCAGACCCTCCACACTCCTTTGGGTTCTCTTTCACTCAGCACAGGTCAGATAGGAGATGGACTCAGGAACATTTTGGACATTTTCTCTCCATTGTATTTTTCTCTACCTATATGATGACCCCTCTGTTTCATTTATGATTTTCTTTTCCTTAAACTCTTAAAGTTTTCTAGTGTCTCCAATTGTGATTTCCTATCCGTTCCACATCTTTCCCTGCAGCTTCCTTGTGTATATCTACTGGCTATACCACCAACTTTCCAAATCAAACATCCCAGAACCGATCTCACCGAAGTCATTGAAAAGCTGCTCCTCCCTTATTACTTTTACATACCATAGTTGTACTCAGTTACCCTCCAATTCTTTCATCTTTCACATTCAAATAGTCAACAGATCCTAAACATGGGTCTTATGAAATATCCCTCAAATTCATGCTTTCCCCTTGTCCACTTTCATTGACTTAATTTGGTTCCAGTATCTCACCCAAATGAGTCCAATGGCTTCCTAAGTGATCTTGAGCACATGTTTTAAGTAGATATCACATAGGACATATCACCTCTCTACTGCCACTTAGTTTTTGCAATGGCTTTGTTTGCTAAAGTTTATAGCTGAATGCAGTGAGGCACAGTTACTTGCACACTATCTTTGGGTTGGGCAGCCATGGTGCTGGGATTCTGTCTGAATTAAAAGCCCACTCTTTCCATCACGCTTGTTACTTGTTTTAAAAAAATTAAATTAAACGAAAGATTTTGTCTTCCACTGATTTACGTGTAATTTTCATATGGATCCCAAGGAACTGCAGTTAGAAAATCTTGAAGTGCAGACAGAAATGTACATCTACTTTCCAAAGATGGTGAGTTTTTCTTTTTTTTTTTTATCAAAGCAAATTTGGCTCACCTGACAGAAAGTGGTTTCTGAGTAGATATCCTCGCAAGTGTGTCAAATTTTTCTTACTACACACAGGTTTAGGTACAGGCCTGGTGAATTATTCTTAACTTACCCTCTAGTTAATATTTGCCTTTGACACTTCAAATCAAGTTCAAGTCAGTGCTTAAAGTTCAAGTCAGTGCTAACATCAAATGCAAAGAGAGATAAGCCTGTGGCTTGCCATTTCTTTTTTCAAAAAACATTGACATCAAGAAACCAGGTTTACTTAGTCCTGCAGTCCCAACAGTTCATGGAAAATAGAGGTCCAAGTGAAACTTCATTGCTGCCAAAATACAGGGGCAGAAGCACCCAGAATAAGCTTCTGTAAGCATAAATAGCTGAAAGGATGGAGTAAATAGTTGCTTTTTGAATTTTTCAGGACTACAGATGAGGAATGGCTATGGGGATTGTCTTCAGCACAAACCTGATTATCCCTCTTAATTAGGCTGCCTAATGCACTGTATTTTCTTCTGTCTATTCTGTAGCTGCCTGGAGCCTCCTCTGTCATCCAGAACCCGCTAGCTCACGCCCACCCTGAGTGGTGGGCCAGGCTGGGCTTGGCGAGGAAGGTGAATGTACTCTCCCTTGGCAAAGACCACAGAAACTGACATCTTTTCTGAATCTTGGCTTATAGAGACAGTGATGATTTTTGCAGCTGCTTTTGCTCTTTATTGAAAAAAATTGCTTGTTTCTTAAATGCCTGCTTCTAAATCATGTAGTGGTTTCCGTCTAGCACAATAGATGTGTTTCTCTTAAATAATTTCTCTGTTCATATTTTTCAGGATCTTCTGATGGTTACAGCTAAAATTGTTTAATTCCGCTTTTTCATAACATCTTAAATACTTGTTAAATAGTTAATGGTTCTTGTCTGGGAGCTGCCAAATAGCTGAGAATACTGAGCTTCTCCAGATGAATAAAACCTGCAGGCTGATAAAACAAAAGAAATGATTTTTATAAACAACATACATAATCCTGAGTCTTACTGAGGGGTTATTTATTTATTTATTTTTGGTAGAGCTAGGTCTATATATTAGGATGTGAATTAAGAAATTGTAACATTTCAGAAGTCTTAGCATTTACCATGAGCTCTGTCAGGTGCTATGTATCAACCCAATAGTTAGATGTTGCTTAACCCATTCCAGAGGCCCTGCTTACTCAAGTATAACTAACCTTACCAAGTCGTTTTGGGCAGTAGCAGACAGAGACTTAGAAAAGTTTAGAATCTTAGATTTTTAAGAGTTATATGGATCTAGAATGTGATCAATTTAATCCTCTTTATTTTACTTAAAAGGAATTTTAGGGAAAGTTCCCAACTTTGTGTGCTTCAGAATCACCTAGAGGATTTGCTAATGCCCAGAGATTTTGATTCTGTGGGTCTGGATGGGATCAAAGGGTATTTCTCTTTTTATTTAATTTTTTAATAGGTAACTTCAAGAAATCCATCTCTTGCTTTTTACTTATTTTTTTAAATTTTTAATTGAAATTGTATACATTTAAGGTATACGATGTGATGCTTTGATATATATGTACATAGTGAACTGATTACTACAATCAAGTTAATTAACATCCATTTCTTCACAGTTACCTTTTTTAACTTAATATCTACATTTTTAGCAAATTTCAAATGGACAGTATAGAATTACTAACTATAGTCTATGTGTTGTATGTTAGATCTCTAGAATTTATTCACTGTACATGATTAAAGCTTTGTACCCTTTGACCAACATCTCCCCATTTCCCCACCCCTCCACCCCTGGAAATCACCACTTCATTCTTTGCCTATATGAATTCAACTTTTTAAGATTCCATGTATAAGTGAGATCATGCAATATTTTTTTTCCTCTAGCTCGCTTAGATCCCTTAGCATAATGTCCTCCAGGATCATCCATATTGCTACAAATGCCAGGATTTTCTTCTCTTTTAGGGCTGAATAATATTTCATTGTATGTACATCTTATAATTTCTTCATCCATTCATCTGTTGATGGACACTTAGGTAGTTTCCATAATTTGGCTGTTGTGATTAATGCTGCAGTCAACATGAGAGTATAGATATCTCTTCAACATACTGATTTCATTTCCTTTGGATTTACATCCAGAAAAGGAATTGCTGGATCATATTTCTATTTCTATTTCATAGTTCTATTTCAAATTTTTTTAGGAACTACCATATTGTTTCCTGAGAGTACTTCTAACAAGTTCTCAGGTGATGCTGATGCTGCTGGTCTCAGACCTCTCTGGGAAAACTACTGGCCTAATGGATTGGTCTAATGGACAAGCTGACAACTGAAATGTGTACCTCTTCACCTCCAAATCAGTGTTTGACCACTATATCAGATGCCCTGTCAAAGAGTTTTAATTCCAAAAATAATTAATAATGTCCTAAAATGCTTTCCCATCTTATCTGCCCCAGCCAGGAAATGAAATGTCCATAATAGGGAGATCTTCCCTATTGGGTTTAAGCAGTATAGTATTAGGTTTAGCAAAGCCTGAAGTACCTCCAAGAAGGATGGAAAGAATGAAAGAGGGAGATCTTCACCCAGATTGAACACCACCCCCTCTCCTCTTTTGAGGGGGAAGAGGAATATTTGAATTTCATGTTGGAGCTTCTTTTTGCTATATTAGGAAGCTATTATATAAATTGAATAATCCTATGTTAATATTATTAATATAAACTATGTTACAAATTTTATTTTCTAAGATTTTTTTTTTCTAGAGAAACAGAAGACTTTGTACCAAATACCAGCTAAGTAGCTATGTCTAGTATTTTTCAATTAATCTGCTATCTGAAACCCAGCCTAGGCCTATCTTTATCTGCAAGTTGCAGGTGTAACTACACCACCAGCCTCTAACCTTATATCTGCTGAGCTAAGCAGGCCATCACACTATTCAATAGGTAATCTCACTGCCCACAGCCACTGATCTTGTGAGAGGCTGGAATAGCTAATGAAGGAAAGCATGCTTTCATTTCAAGGGGATCCACAGGCTGTGGTCTATTCGTCTATGTTAAGGCTTTGCTCCTTTCATCATATCTCTGTTCTGCAGCTCCAAACCGCAACAAAAATAGAAATTTCCAATGAAGAAAATTTTTCATGGCAGATGTCAACCAATGAAGTAGAAAAAAAAAAAGACTAAAGGAAAAAAAGCCTATTGGTTTGACAATTTGCTAGTTGTATGATCAGGGAAATTATAATCAATTTAGGGCTTTATAGTTTATAGTGCCTTATTCATAAACAAATTACAAGTAGATTTATTAAGTTTAACAGGCAGCATGAAAGAAGCAGGAATAACAAAATTTGAAAAATTTTGGGAAAAAATCACTATAGAGACAGATATATACATGGTCTTGAAACATATTCTAGGGTCCCTAGTGTTGCCACTCTATGCATGCAGGATTACGAACACTGCTAGATAAATTCATAAGCTCCAAATTGTCATATGTGCCTGTCTGTATAAAACTATAACTTGCATTTTTATAATAAGTGACTACAGACTCAATGCTTCTTCTTGCATCTTCCTGGCTTTATTGTATATTTGTCTTCATTTCCCCCTCCTGCTCAGCTCAAGTCATGAGTATCCTTATAATCCAGGTGCATCACCACCACCACACCTTTGAGCATTATTTTTCATCTTTTTGGAAAATTGTCTCCCTTTCTCCTTGTCTATTTACGTCCTTCCAATATTATAAAGCCTGACCAAAGAGCCGCCCCTTATTTTTAGCTTCTCCTATTGATTTTTGTACATATGAAATGTACCTTCACAGTAGTATCTATTTATCTATCTCTATATATATTTTTAAATTTTTTTTATTTTTTATTATTGTGGGTACATAATAGTTGTATATTTTTATAGGGTACATGTGATCTTTTGATGCAGGCATACAATGCGAATTAATCAAATCAGGGTAATTGGGGTATCCATCACCTCAGGCATTTAACCTTTCCTTGTATTCGGAACATTACAATTCCACTCTTTTAGATATTTTAAAGTATATCCTAATTTATTGTTGATAATAGTCACTTTTTGTGCTATCAAATGTGGTTCATTCTATCTAGCAAAAATATATATATATATTTGCACCCAATAGTCTTCCTCCACTCCCACCTTCCCTTCCCAGCGTCTGGTAACCATCATTCTACTGTCTCCATGAGATCCATTGTTTTAAAAATTGAGCTCCCACATATGAGTGAGATTTGTCTTTCTGTGTTTGGTTTATTTCGCTTAACATAACATGCTTCAGTTCCATCCATGTTGTTGCAAGTGGCAGGATTTCACTCTTTTTGTGACTATATAATATCTTGTTGTGTATATGTACCACAATTTCTTTATTTATACATCCACTGATGGACCTAGGTTGATTATAAAGTTTGGCTATTGTGAATAGTGCTGCAATAAACATAGTAGTGCAGATATCTTTTCAATACACTGAATCCCCCTCCTTTGGGTATATACTTAGTAGTGGGATTTCTGGGTCACATAGTAGTTTTGTTTTTAGTTTTGTGAGGAATCCTCATGCTAGTCTCCATAGTGGTTACACTATAATATAATGTTTGAGTTAGGATTGAAAGTGTGCCTGTCATCCAGATAGTGTTCATTGTACCCGTTAGGTAGGTTTTTGCCCATCCCCTCCACCTCTCTCCCCCTGATTGATTTCCATTGAGTTACACTTACCTCTATGTACATGTGTGCTCTTTGGTTAGTTACAATTTAGCAGTGAGTACATGTGATGTTTTGTTTTCCATTCTTTAGGATAATGGTCTCCATTTCCATGCAAATTGTTGCAAAAGGCATAAAGTCATCCTTATTCATGACTAGGTAGTATTCCATGGTATATATACACCACATTTTGTTAATCCACGCATGAATTGATGGGCCTTTGGGTAAATTGTGCTGCAATAAACATTTGAGTGCAGGTGTCTTTTTCATAAAATGACTTCTTTTTCTTTGGGTAGATACACAGTAGTGGGATCACTGGATCAAATGGTAGGTCTACTTTTAATTCTTTGAGAAATCTCCATACTGTTTTCCATAGAGGTTGTACTAATTTGCAGTCCTGCCAACAGTGTATAAGTGTTTCTTTCTCTCAGCATCCATGCCAGCATCTATTATTTTTGTACTTTTTAATAAAAATCATTCTGACTGGGGTAAGGAGATATCTCATTGTGGTTTTAATTTGCATTTCCCTGATGATTAGTGACATTGAGCATTTTTTCATGTTTGTTGGCTATTTGTCTATCTCCTTTGAGAAGCTTCTGTTCATGTCTTTTGTCCCCTTTTTCATGGAGTTGTTTTATTTTTTCTTGCTTATTTGCTTGAGTTCTTCATAGATTCTTGTTATTAGTCCTGTCTTGGTTATACAGCTTGTGAATATTTTCTCCCATTCTGTAGGTTGTCTATTTGCTCTGTTGATTATTTGTTGTCTTTGCAGAAGCTTTATAATTTAATCAGGTCCCATTTATTTATTTTTGTTGTTGTTGTGATTGCCTTTGGGTCTTATTCATAAATTCTTTGCCTAGGCCAATATACAGAAGAGTTTTTCCAACATTTTCTTCTAGAATTTGTATGGTTTTATGCTTTACATTTAAGTCCTTTATTCATCTTGAATTAATTTTTGTGAGTGGTGAGAGACACTGATCCCATTTCATTCTTCTGCATGTGGCTATTCAATTTTCTCAGCACCATTTTTTTGCGAGGATCTTTGCATCTATGTTCATAAGAGATATTGGTCTACAGTTTTCTTTCTTTGTTGTGTCTTTGTCTGGTTTCGGTATCAGGGTGACACAGGCCTCATAGAATGGGTTTGGGAGTAGCCCCTCCTCAATTTTTTAGAATAGTTTAAGTGGAATTGGTACTATTTCTTCCTTGAATCCTTGGCAGAATTCAGCAGTGAAGCCATTGGGTCCTGGGATTTTCTTTGATAGACTTTTTATTACTGCATCTATCTCATTACTTTTTATTGGTTTATTCAGGTTTTGGATTTCTTCCTGGTTCAGTCTTGGTAGGTTATATGTGTCAATTTGAATGACAAATGTGTCATTGTGTCAAATGAATAAATGAATTTATTCATTTCTTCTAGGTTTTCCGATTTGTTGTAATATAGTTGCTGATCATAGTCCCTAATGATCCTTTGGATTTCTGCAGTATCAGTTGTAATGTCTCCTTTTTCATTTCTAATATTACTTATTTGGGTCTTCACTCTTTTTTTCTTAGTCTGGCTAAAGGTGTGTTAATTTTGTTTATCTTTTCAAAAAAACTGTTTGTTTCCTTGATCTTTTGTATTGTTTTTTTTTTTCTTTCAATATCACTTATTTCTGCTCTGATATTTATTATTTTTTTTCCACTAATTTTGGGTTTGGTTTGCTCTTGTTTTTCTAGTTCTTTGAGATGTATCATTAGGTTGTTTATTTGAAGCTTTTCTACTTTTTTGATAAAGGTAATTATTGCTTTAAATTTTCCTCTTATCACTGCTTTTCTGTAAACTATAAGTTTTGATATGTCGTGTTTTCATTTTCATTCATTTTGATAAATTTTTAAATTTCCTTCTTAATCTCTTCATTGAGCCACTGATCATTCAGGAGCATATTGTTTAATTTCCATGTATTTGTATATTTTACAGCATTCCTCTTATTATTGATTTCTAATTTTTTATTCCATTGTGATCAGAGAAAATACTTGTTATGATTTCAATTTTTTGAATTTGTTAAGACTTGTGTTGTGGCCTAACGTATGGTCTATCCTGGAGAATTATCTCTGAGCTGAGTAGAAGAACGTGTATTCTGAAGCTATTCGATGAAACATTCTGTAAATATCTATTAGGTCCAGTTGGTCTATGGTGCAGATTAAGTCCAACGGTTCATTGTTGATTTTCTGTCTGAATGATCTGTCTAATGCTGAAAGTGGAGTGTTGAGGTTTCCAATGATTATTGCATTGGAGCCTATCTCTTTAGCTCTTATAATATTTGCTTTATGTATCTGGGTGCTCCAGGGTTGTGTGCATATATATTTAGAATCGTTATATCCTCTTGATGAATTGACCCCTTTATCATTATGTAATAACTTCCTTGTGTCTTTTTACAGATTGTGTCTTGAAACCTATTTTGTCTGATAAAAGTATAGCTACTTCTGCTATTTTTTGGTTTACATTTGCATGGGATATCTTTTTCCTTGTCTTTATTTTCAGTCTATGTGTGTTTGTATAGGTGAAGTACATTTCTTGCAGACAACATATAGTTGGCTTAAAAAAAAAAATTCAGCCACTCTGTATCTTTTTATCAGAGTAGTCCATTCACATTCAATGTTATTATTAAATAAAGACATACTACTGGATGTTTTTATTTCATCTATGGTTGTTTTGTAGTCTTCTTTTTTTTTTTTCATTACCTTCTCCCTATCTTCCTTTGTTAAAATTGATTTTCTCTTGTAGTATATTTTAATTTCTTGCCTTTTTTATGTGTGTGTCTGTTATAGATTTTTTGATTGAGGTTGCTATGAGGCTTGCAAAAAAAATTTTATGACCAATTATTTTAAACATATGACAACTGTGTTTATAAACAAATAAATAAGCAAAGAGAAATCTAACAGAAATTCTACTTTTTTATTCCATTCCCTCTAGCTTTTTATATTTTTGTTTCCAAAATATATTTTTATACTATCTGTCTCTCAAAAAGTTGTTGTAGTTATTTCTGATAGGTTTGTCTTTTAGTGTTCCTACTCAAGATATGAGTGGTTAATACACTATTACAACAATAGAGTATTCTGTATTTGTGTACTTACTATTACCAGTGAGTTGTATGCCTTTAGATGATTTCTTATTGTTCCTTAAGGTCCTGTTTATTTTAGATTGAAGAACTCCTTTTTAGGATTTCTTGTAGGACAGGTCTGGTGTTAATGAAATCCTACAGCTTTTGTTTGCCTGGGAAAGTCTGTATTTCTCCTTCATGTTTGAAGGATATTGTGTGTGTGTGTAGGGGGGGAATATAATATTCTAGGGTTAAGGGTTTTTTTTCCTTCAGCATTTTGAATATGTCATGCCACTCTCTTCTTGCCTGTAAGGTTTCCACTGAGAAGTCTGCTGCCAGACATATTGGAGCTCATTTATATGTTATATATTTTTTTCTTTTTTCTTCCTTCTCTTAGGATCTTTTCTTTATTTGTGACCTTTGGGAGCTTGATTATTAAATGCATTGAGGTAACCTAGTTTGGGTTAAATCTGCTTGCTGTTCTGTGACCTTCTTGTGACCTGAATACTGATATCTTTCTCTAGGTTTAGAAAGTTCTCTGCTATTATTTCTTTGAATAAACTTTCTCCTACAATCTCTCTACCTCCTCTTTAAGGCCAATAATCCTTAGATTTGCCCTTTTGGGGCTGTTTTATAGATCTTATAGGTATGCTTCATTCTTATTTATTCTTTTATTCTTTTTTCTCTTCTGATTGTGTATTTTCAAATACCCTGTCTTCAAGCTCCCTAATTGTTCTGCTTGGTCAATTCTGCTGTTGAGAGACTCTGATACACTTTTCTGTTTGTCAATTGAATTCTTAAGCTCTAGAATTTCTGCTTGATTTTTTAAAATTATTTCAATCTTTTTATTAAATTTCTCTGATAGGCTTCTGAATTCTTTCTCTGTGTTGTATTGAAGTTCATCGACCTTATTTGGGACAGCTACTTAGAATTCTTTGTCTGAAAGGTCACCTATTTCCATCACTCCAGGATTGGTCACTGGTACTTTATTTAGTTTGTTTGGTGAGGTCATGTTCTTGAGGCTTGGGGATGATCATCAGTGTCTGGGCATTGAACAGTTAGGTATATCCTTTAATCTTTGCAGTCTGGGCTTGTTTGAACCTGTCTTTCTTGAGAAGTCTTTCCAGATGTTGAGTGGGAATTGAGTGTTGTGATCTAAGTCTTTGGACACTGCAGCTGTATCAGTGCTGGGGGTTCCCCAAGCCCAGTAATGCTGTGACTCTTGCAGACTCCTGGTGGTATCTCCTTGGTGGACTTGGGTAAGATATGGGAAAATTCCCTGGATTAGCAAAGTCTCTCACTCTCTCCCCTCACTCTCTGTGCTGGGCTTCTGAAGTTGGGGGAGGAGTAACCTAGCCACTCCCTTGTGGCCACCAGCACCAGGTCACACCTGAAGCCAACCCAGTCTTACCTAAAGTCTGTGGTGACTGTTGCCTGGCTACATCTGAGGTTTATTCAAGCACAAGTGCTCTTTAGTCAGCAGGTGGTGGTCAGTCCTGCCAGACTGGGTCCTACCTTCAGGGCAGCATGTTTCCTTTTGGCACAGAGTGGGCCCAGAAATGCCTTATAGGAACTAAGGCCTGGACTCAGGGACTTCAGGAGTCTGCCTAGTACTTTATTTTTACTGTGGCTGAGTTATTTTTACTGTGGCTGAGCATGTACCCAAGTTACAAAACAAAGTCCTCTGAGCGCTTCCCTTTCCTTTCTCCAAGTGGAATAAGGCTCTCCCTGAGCCACACTGCCTATAGTTGACACAGGCACTGTCTTGGCCACAGCAGCTGGTGCCTCACTGGGTCACACGCAACCCAAGTCCGCTGGCTCCAAACCAGCACAGCTGCAGGAATTGCCCAAGGACTGTAGCCTTTGTGGCCTGGCTGCCTTCTGAATTTAGTCCAGGTGCCAGGCTGATTTTTGTTAGCTGGTGATGGGTTTAGCTGAAACTAGTGTTTGGGGGTTGGGGAAGAATTTTCCTCTACCTGGGCTGGTCTATATGCTCTCTCCATGGGCACCAACAGAATTCTACCCTGTGCTGTATTCCCTGTGCCAGGGTGTCCCAGAGTTTCAATGCAAAATCCCACGATCAGTTCACTCGACCTCCGCAGGGCACATAGACACTCTCCCCACTTGACATGCAGCACTACTGGGGATGGGAGAAGGGGTGGCATGGGCAATGCAATACTGTCTTTTCTGCCCTCTCTAGTGCCTCTTTCCATGACATAATGTTAAAGTCAGGTAGTATGATTGCTTACCGGATTACTGGTTCTTCTGAAGGTACTTGCTTGCATACATAGTTGTTGAATTTGGTGTTCATGTGAAGGGATGATCACTGGAGATTTCTATTCAGCCATCTTGCTCCACTTACTCCTCTCTATATATAGATATCTTTTTTTACACTATACTTTAGTACTGGAGCATTGACTGCCTAGCTTTGTTCTCAAATTCCAGGGAGCATCTCTTGTATTGATATAGTTGAGGAACATGATAGCAGCTCAATAAGAACTTAATTATGGATAGTATTTACTTCCAGATAAATTTGGGCTTTTTACAAAATTTAATATGGCTTCTAGCTGACAGTTTCCAATCCTACAAATTGATCATGTCCTAGTTGTTAAGGGCACAGGCTTAAGAGTCAGACTGCCTGTCTTTGAGTTCCAATTCTATCACTAAGAGCTGACAAGCTAGCATTTTTCTACCTCAGGTTCTTCATGTATAAAATGAGAATAATGATAACAATACTCAACTCATAGGGTTGGTGTGAATGTTAAATAAATTAATAAAGCAATTAGAACAGAGCCAGAACCATGCAAGCATTCAATAATTAGTTATTATCAAGATCACTATTCATAAATAGCTCTTTAACAGGCAGAGAGCTAAATTACAGGAATAATAATACATCACGGTGTTGGATTCAGATTTGTATGCTAAGACATAATAATAAATATGAAATGAACATTTCCATTGAGTTAGGCATTTTGAAATAAGATAAGTCTGCTCTCTGTTTTCTTGGCTAAATTAAACATACAATGAAAGAATATGGACCTTTTAATTGGCATTTTTGCACCAGCAACTAGAAGAGGTATGCCTATTAATCTATGCTTAATAGATCTATGCTTAATTGAAGGCAGAATTAATAACTGAATGACAAATATAATACATAAGATATGCATGATCAAAGATGAGTATCAAAAAGAATAAGACAATTAAAAATTTCTGACAACCAAGATCTTGAAGAAGATGGTAAGAAGATCCCTGAACTTTTACAGAAATTCCTATTGAGCCCACAGGTATTGATCACCATTAGTTCATACCCCACACATTTAAAATTATTAATATTAAAGTTTAATATTATGAAGGCTTCCTACTTGGAATTTATCCTATTTTTGTATTTTCATTAAAAAGAGCTACTAGTATAGAAAATATGGTCAAGCTGTAATTTATAAATAGAAACTTCCTGATTATAATAATTTTGGATTTATTTATTCTTTAAAAACTTATGGAGTTTATTTTATTTGACAGAATTTTCCATATTCTGAAGATATAAATATACAGAAAATGAATCTCTCTATTCAAGGAACTTACTGATGAGTGGTAAGACAGAAATGTATATTTAGTAAGGGCTATGCTAATATTTACATGGAATGTGGGGAAAAGTTTTAGAAGCAGCTACACCTCAGATAAGGAAGAAGCTCAGCTCTGAAGCTTCTCCAGAGCTCCCTGTGCTAACTAGTGTCTTCACACCAAGCAGATCTCTTTACCTTAAAGATTTGTTTTCATGTGAGTTTTGATGCTCTACTCTCCAAGGTCATGAGACCAGGAAGTTAAGGGGAAAAACGCAATTTGGAGCTGAGGATGTAGGATAGTCAAAGCTATTTGAGAGTTGTGGGTATCTCATATATTCTGTGATGTTGAAGGAGGAGATAGGATCTCAGTTCATCATAATTATATCACTTAAAGTAATGTTTTATGTTGCATCCATATTTGTTGATTTTTGAAACCAGAGATGTGCCTCTGATTTCATCTCTGATATGGAAATATCCTGTAAGTCATCATTCCTATCATTATAACAAGAAAAACCTGGACAAACTGAAAATCAATGACTTTTTCTTGGTCCCTCATCACAGAACCACTAATCTGGAATAGAGAGAGACAAAAAAAGAGTGACATCCAGAGGGACATCTGGGATCTGCTTACCTGGAGCAGAAGCAGCTAAAGCTTAAACTGGAATACTTAAATAGTAATTTTGATGAATTGCTGAATGCTGAGTTAGAGTAATAAACTCCTGGGGTGGGGGCTGAAGTTTTGGGGAGTGGTCCATATTTGCATGGGCTTTATCTTCAGAAAAATATATGGAAGAGCCCCTTGTGGCTCTGGCAGGGAAATGGGAAGAGTACTCATTGTGAAATAAACCCAGAGCCTACTCCATAATAAAAGTCTCTTCTCCAGGGGAAAGGATTTTGACAGGGACTTATCACACCTGAAGGAAGAAAGTTTCTTCCCCTCTGGTCCCCTCTAGGCTTTTTATCTCAGCTAAGGAAACAAACAAACAAAAAAGAAAGAAAAAATCAAAAGAGGCAATACATCATTACATTAAGGAAATAGGTTGAAAATGCTGCCAAATACTACAGCTAAGCAAGGGAGTAGGAAGCAGAGGGAGATAAACATCTGTGAAGGTCACAGGCCTGAGACACAGGCCCATAAAAAGATAAATATTTAATCCTAAGATTATAGAATATACTCTCTTCCCTATACTTTATCAACACAAAAATAGGACATCAGTATAATAAAGTGGATTATAGCTGAAAAAGCTGCAAGACACAGACTCTATCTGAGGAGGAGCACTTAGGGAAGCCTAAAATAAAGAGGGGTGACAAAAAGGGACACTAGCAGAATTTGAAGCCTCTGACACCTATACCTAGAGCAAACACTAAACACAGCACAACTTACAGACAGATTAACATAAATCCTCAAAACTTAAAGCTTATTTACCTCAGTTCCTATTACCTGATGAGACATGACCACTTCCTGACAAGAAATTATAAGATATGCTAAAAGGTGAGAAAAAACAGAATTTGAAGAGTTAAAGCAATCATCATACTCAGACTCAGATATTATACAGATTTTAGAATTATCAGACTTGGAATTTAAAATAACTATGATTAATATGTTAAAAGCTTTGGTGGAAAATTGGTCAACATGCAAGAGCAGATGGGTAATGTAAGCAGAGGGGTGGAAACTCAAAGAATCAAAAGGAAATGCTAAAAATCAAAAACACTGACTGAAAGGAAGAATGCTTCTGATAGGCTTATCAGTAGACTCAATATGGCTGAAGAAAGAATCACTGATGCAAAGAGAATAATGAAAAAAGGAAAATGGAATACCCAAAATCTGTTAGACAACTTTGGAAACTGTAACATACTCATAATTGCAATAGCAAAAAGAGAAGAAAGAAAGAATGGAGCAGAATAAATATTTGAAATAATGATAACCAATGATTTTCCAAAATTGATTACCATTACCAAAACACAAATCCAGGAAGCTTAGAAAACAACAAATATAATAAATATTAAACAACAGCAAAATCTCACACACCATGGTACATTATATTCAAACAATAAAAACCAATGACTAAGAAGCCATAGTGGAAGACAAACACACTGCCTAAAAAGGAAAAAGATAAGAATTATGGCTGAGTTCTTGTTAGAAACCACAGAAGCAAGAAAAGGGTACAGTGAAATCACTAAAATGTTGAAAGAGATGTTGGTGTGGCAGTGAAGCTGAACATTTAATATTAACAATAATAACCTGAGGAACTAATTAAAAATTCAGAAAGCTTTCCCTAACCTCAGAAGATTGTGATGGAGGGCCTTTCATGTAGTACCTGGAGAGCTGCATCTCAATCAGTACCTCAAGATGATTCTGGCCCTGGTGGTTCATGGATCTCATTTTAAGAAATATAAACTATGTCACAAAGCAGATGCTAAGATGGGATGAGACATGCAAAGACTTTATTGGGAAGAAGTCAGTGACAGAAAATGGAGAAGGTGCCATAGAAGTTTGGGAGAGACATTAGACCATCATGCAAATCTCAACTCAGGTGAAGGAGAGAGGAAAGAAAGATTGGGTAGAAGTGCCCTAGACTGTTGTATAGTCTAAGGAAAATTCAGTCAGGATGTTGTGGAGTCCTTGGGACCAACTATGCTGTCATAGGAGTCTCCTGTCTCCCAGGGAAAGGCTAGTCATGTGCTAGTCATGTACCATCTTTAGGTGGGAGCAGTTCAGGGTAAGTGTGGCCTCAGTGCAAATGCCATGATGGATTTCAGAGCACAGCAGCAGTAGTTGGTGGGCTACAAGGTGAATTTCCATGGCTGTCACAGTACCAAACAGAAATAATTATTTCCTGTTATATGTTTATAATTCAATAACATTCCCAGGAGGTAATTAAATCTCAGATATGTTATATCATTTTCCAGTGATCGTAGAAACAGTAAGTGGACGATTAGGACGTAGGTTTTCTTACTCTTAGGCCAGGATTATTATTTCTAATACTATTTCTGCTACACAGAGAAAATTGGACTAAAGTATGGCATTTAGCAAAATTTTATTATGGCTAGTCTATGGGTGAGGAAGGAAACAACTGTCAGAATCACTTATTTATTTATTTTTTCAATTACTGACAGTTATTTCCAAAGTAAACCAGGAAATAATATCTGCCACCTTTTAGTGATGGTTTCTCAGCACGAAATCTATGCTTCTATACTCTGTTTTCTGATAATGAAAATGGGATACAAACACCACTTTTCTGCTTGGGCATCTGGCTCCCTGTTAGACGTGTCAGTAGGAGACATGAGGAGGTCTCCTACCTCCCCTCTACACAGCTGGAAGAAGGAGAAGAGGCTTGCCTGTGTCAGCCCAGCTATGTTTCTTCAGTTCAACAGTGAAACAGTTCCTGACTGTAACAGCAATTGAATCAAGACTGCACATTTTACAGTACTTGCAGACCCACCCTCACTTCCTAGCGGTACTAGTTGGCCAGTGCCTCCTCCTCAGAGGGGAGGTCCCCGTCCTGTGCACTCTTCCTCTGAGCTCAGAGACTCCTGCACAGGATAAACAGCTCCCCCTCCTCAGACACCTGAGCTTCCACTCTATGGGGCTGTTCTAAGCTTCTATGTTGCAATAATTCCAAACATTTCTTTTTGTTCCCTAGCCCTAGGGACAGAGGTTTCCTGCAATACTACCTCTGTTATACTTTAGTATTATTTTTTTTTGAGTTATCTATCAAAGCATTTATACCCTGTTAACAATTCTTAAGTTGAGTTATTTCTGTTTAAATAACAGTTATGTTTTCTGTCTCTCGATTGGACTCTGACTGATAAGATGGGGAGAAATTATAGAAGAGATAATCCCATGCATTTGATATCTAATATTTGATTATATCTGGGTTAGAATTACAGACAAGGTTTTAGTATTCCATGGTGTGTATATGCAAAAGAAAAAAATTTTAAAAGAATTATAGGCATGATGAGACATGTTCCAAACACACATAGACATTAGTTAAAGTCTAAGAAATAGTCAAATTCACAAAGATTCAGAAAAAGTCTTCCAACTATGTGGGCACTGCAAGTCTGATGTAAAAATTCATTTCTTAATAGTACTGAATAGGCTTTGTTAACTGTCAATTATCCACTACTCAGGTTGTTTCTTTATTCCCAATTTGAAGTAATGTTCTTCCAGAAAAATAACCTGTACCAGTGATTCTCAGTGAAGTTGAGGGACATGTAATAGAAAGCGGGTTTACATCATGTAGTTTGGAAAACATGTATAGAGTTGAGATTTATTGTCCAGGTTTTCTCCATGCACAGAGCTAGATCTGGTAGAGACCTGGGTACCTCAAAAATTGCTGCAACAGCCTCAGTAGATACAGAAGAATGTTCTCAGAAATAGGTTTATGAACTGATACTGTTTACTATGAAATGTTGCCAAGGATCGTTTTTATTATGATAGGCTAACTTTGAAGTGGTAACAAGCATAAAAGTTTTTCATTCATATAATGTTTATTGAGGGGTCAGTGGCTCTATAAGGAGTCTATTTTCAGTGACTCATAGATCTAGGTTATTTTCTTTCCTGTGATTCCATGATCCTTTTCTCCATGAAAGCAAAAGAGAAAACAGGAGGGTTTCAAGGTAGTTCTTTAATGGTCCAGCCCATCAGAGAGACACATCAATTCCAATCATACCCCATGGGCCAGATAATGTACTCACACCATCCAACCTAACTTCAAGGTGGTGGAAAAGTGTGGAAGGAACACATTGGTATTCAATAACCAGTAAAAGTCTTTGCCACATTAGTCATCATTGATTCATTGTAAGACTTGTGACATTCTGTTGTAAAAATAGTTATAAATTTGAAGATTGCACCAATCTTGGGGGATATACCTCTTAAATGCCAAGGGTTTACTGCAAAGAGAGGAGGGAAGGTAGCTCAGGTGTTGGTCATGAATAGGAGAATTGCTGAGAAACACCTTTCTTACCAAGCCCATTTTGTTATCTTCTATTTTGATAATCTTACAGTGACAGATTTTTTTTTTCACATCTAAATTATGGGCAGATCTTGCCATTAGAACAAAAAGTTTAATTTAAAGCTGTAAAACATAGCTATAGCATTGCATTAGATGTGGCAATTAAAACACATCTGGGCAATGCAGTGAAACTTCCGCAACGATCTCAACGATAGCTGAGGTCATATATGAAGATTGATTTCTCACGTGCAGTGTAATTGTACAAAAGTACTGTGTAAAAATGTGGCAGTTGTTCACATGAGACAATTGGGAGATTTCAGACATTTTATCCAAACAACAGCTGTTAGTAAAACACCCCACTTCTTAGCAAGCAGTGTTAGCTGAATGGCTTTCAATAATATTTGCTTGTTCTTCTTTGAAGGTCATTCATTGGAATAGTGTTATTGATAATTACACTCGCTCTAGAACATGTATGGTAAACTCAGGTCAGATTAATTTCCGGAGAAGCACTCTCACAGACAAGGAGCTAATGGATGGGACTAGAGTTGACTACAATATAGAGTCAAGTACTAGGCTGTGTATAAAATTAAGCAGTGTTTCTTTCATGAAGTGCATACAATTTGAGTTGATTTTCGTCATTAGTTGGGTTTCACAAGAGCCCTGTGTTCCAACATTTCTTTTACTTCACATAAAGCACAAGAGCTCTGTGTGCACATAGCAAACAGGAATTGTCTTTTTTTGTAGCAAATTACTGTTAAGATTAAAATGCAATTAATTTCTCTCTGGATCTCTGCTTACTATGTTTTAAGTTAAACTAAATGACAGAGTTGCAAATATTAGAACTGGAAAGAACTTTACAATTCTCCATCTCCCCAAACCAGAAAGAGTCTGGTTTGCAACATGGCTTGTCATTTAACCCAATCACCAGCCCTAATTGTAAAGTGAAAATAAGAATTCTTTTTCTGCCCACTTCCCAGAATTGCTATAAGAATCAAATTTAATAATGTATGAAATGTATGAAAAACTAAATAATAATAATGCTTGTAGCATTTACAAAGTTAAGATTTATTGAGAACCTAGTATGAACCAGGCTTGAGCTCACAAATCATCACAGCCCTATCAGGGAGGCACATTTATTATCTCAGTTGAAAAATAAAGAAACTGAAGCTTTGCAATTTGTCCTGGGATCATAAACTAGCCAGTAATGGAGTTGGGAGTTAACTCAGAGATTTCAACACTGAAGTATAAACCTAAGAATTCACAGCCTGTTCAGAAACAGAGCCCATAGTGGATCCCAATTTTCTTGTTCACAATACAAAATTTTCCCAGTTATAAACTAGCTCCATAAGGTTCTTTAGGAAGAAGAAAAAATTGAAACCATCTATTCCTTTCTAAGGTTAATTTTGACGCATTTATACCTTTCATGCTGGGACTTTAACTAGAAATGGAAAGCGGGAAACTTTCTGACAGTACCACAGATATTTCCATCCCAATCCCTTTGTTTCTTGTTTGCTGTATATTTTGCCAGTTGAGCCTCAAAGTGCCCAGTGCTATCATATCCAAATAAATCTCTCACCACTCTGTGTTCTGCTTCCTTGCTGCCAAAAGCATGAAGCTGTAAACTTTCTGTCAGGAATTTAGACAATAACCCAATGATCATGGCAATGGCGTCTGCGTGTGCTGTGTGTACATGTGCCTGATGATGTTAAAATGCTGCCACCTTCTGTTTAGCCCACGAGCTGCTGGTGTAACCCATCCCCTCAGCTTCCCGTGTCCTCCAAGCTGATTTACGCTGATTCTGAATTGCACTTCTGCAATATATAATATGACAAGTTAAACGCAAAGGCTGCCAAAAAATCCTGATAGGCTCAGCTTTTGTCCCGCAGCACTTGAAAAGACCATTACAACTGCCATCCCACTAAAGTGTGCTCAATACTTTTGACAGTGAATTATCTAAGCAGCGGTTTATCTCAGCATTCTCTGGGGTGTTTGAGCCATGTAAGGATTCGAGAGAGGGGAGATAAACAGGATGGGGTAGGAATGATTTTTCATTGTTCAAGTGGTAGTGGGTTACTCTAGGGTTTTCTGGATATTGCAAGGGGTCTAGGTTTATTCTCAGGTGAATTTTCTGCGGAGATGCTCATAAGAAATGAAACACAACATACGCAGACTTGTAGATTTGTAAGTGAGGGAAGAGTAGCAGCACTTGCTACTACATTGTTCTCCAACTGTGGGAGTTGTCCTCAAGGGTTCACGTGTGCCTGACCCCAGCAGGCTGGGCCTCCAGCAGCTGGCTTATCAAGGACAATCACCTCCTGCTTATCAGCAGTGAGCTATTGTTCCCGCCAGGACAGGAAGCCTATAGCAACCACCACAGAGGGATTCCTTAGATCGGGGGACTCCCCGGCCTGAAATCCCACCCCTATCCTCTCCCCACAAAGTGAGGGCAGGGCATCATTTTATCTCAGTCCCACAGCCCTACAAAATTAACTTTGCCCAGGATCATTTTAATAACTCGCACATGAACACCCACCCCAACCACGTGTGTACACTTAGGTCTGGCAATTTAGGTTTCCTTATATCATTAAAATACCAGGATTGTTTAGTAAAGCCGGAAAGTCAGAATGGAAAATAGTTTTAGAAGCCAAAACTGTCAAGTTAAATGCTTGCTGACCACATTTTTTTTTTGCCTAAGAACCTATGCCTTATATACGTATGATTATACTCCAATCTTCTCTTGGGTCTGAAAAAACTATATCCATGAGAGTCAGAGAAATCTGGTTTTATGTCTCATTACTGGATACAAGAAAAAAACAAATATATATAATTTCCTCCTAAGTTGAAGCCTATTGAAAGAAAAATACCATCTAATCTCCCAATTTTTCTTGTCAGTACAGATAATATTCTCAATGCTCTTATTTTATATCATTTATGCATTTTTCTAGAAATGCTTCACTATATTTTTAAGAGATTTACATTTTTAGATGCTTAATATCAGTTGTAGACAATCTTATTGCTTTTGGACCTTGTAAATCTCTAAACTAATAATTTAATAGCAAATAAATGAATAAACCAGATTTTCATATTTTTAAGGGAGAATTCTGTGTTCAAGGAAAATTAATATCTCAGTGCAGGGATGCTATGTAACCCTGCAGTGGATGCTCACACAGTGAGCAATCTCCCCCTAGCCATGGTCGAAATGACACCAGCAGAGAGCTTTCTTCCGGGCAGAGTCTGTTTACTTTGCAAGGGTTAATGTCCCAGAGTCAGTCTCCTGCAGTGGCCAGACATAGAAAACGACCCTGACTTAGGAAATCTCAGATGGGCCTAACATAGGACAATTCAGGTCAGTACAATTTCCTCATATTTTGCTATCCAGACTCCCATGCCTTTCAGTAAAATGTTTTTCATCTTCAATTTCTTCTATTCAAACAAATACAAACATGACTTCTCAATGCTCTGATTTTATTCACATGTACTTTAAAGACAATCTTTGCCTTCTCCCAGTAATTGAACTTTGATAATTTCTATTTCATTTTACTGACTGACTTAGGGGAAAAAAACTCATATAGTATCTGTGTCCTAAGACAGAATCTTACACAACCTGGAACTCCAATACCTTCTTAGCAATCTTGCACAGTATCTAGATTATACAATCGGAAGGGAGCTAGGAAAGACACATTATGTGTCAGATCCCAAGGCAAGAAAAAATGAACTTTACATAAATCAGATCCAGAGAAACAAGTTGTTTAAAGCTCAATTGGCCAAGGGAGATCTTGATCCAATGTCATCGTTATTGACAAGGAAACTAAGGTGCAGAGAATGACTTGGCCATGACGACAGAGCTAGTTTAGTTAGAGATAAAGCTAGAACCAAGTCTACTGGCTGGCACTCCTTCTCTCTTTCAACTGTAGCATCAGTTCTAAGAATCACCGAGGCAGTATGGATAGGGGGCAGACACACTCACTAAGAGAGTGTCATTAGGTCTCTTTTGGCATCCTTCAATCTGTATTTTTAATGCGTTTTTGAGGTGCTCACAATGCGGATGGTCTGAGCATGATGCTTTTAAGAAAAGCTGTGTTACTTCACGCAGTGGCTTCCTATTTATTTTTAGAGAAAGACCTTTGGACTCTTTACTGAGAAATTATTCAAATGTTTAACCAAGGGGTCACCAAGTTTGAACTGGCTGATATAAGAGTTATCCTCTTTCCTGCTCCTTCATTCCCAGAGCATTCAGGCTTATTTATGGGTAAGAGAGAATTGTAACAACAACAACAAAAAAGCCTACATTTCACCAATGCTGAACCCTGATCTCCATACTCACCCAAGCATCTTCCCAATAGGGAGAAATATAGCCAAAGGTTCCCCTCCTTCTCACTGGTCTCTCCAAACATTAAAAACTTTGAGAAAAATTACAAATATTTGCTTTCTACAAAGGGTTCTCATTTTTAAATCAATCTGAGGACCTTTGTGAATATTCTTAACAGACATAAATCCAGGGTTTCTCTGATTAGGATAGTAAAAAAGCACAGACGGAGAAACTTAGATAAATTAGATTAAGTTCCAGGAATGGAGCAGATGGAGTCACGATCTGAGATTTTGTCCATTCCGGAGACCCTGCTACCTTTCTGCTCCATCATTCTCTCTTCCATAAAGTACCACAAAAGGATTGACTAAATCATGAAAACCATTATGATCTTTAGTCACTGGCAGACCTGTTCCCATTAGGATTGAACTCCCAAATGTCAGGCAATCCGCAGCGGCTACCTGACTGTCCCTTTCTCCCATCCTCAGCAAGCTGCAGGCACCAGACAAGATGGATAAAAGCAAAATTGACGCTTTTTTTTTTTTCTCTCTTTCTGCTGCAGACAAGGAGCTCTGGCCAGCCTCGCCATTAAAAGTGGGAGAAAAGGTAGACTCGTCCTATTAGATTAGGACTGTCACCGTCACACAGTCGTTGCAATTAGTCCATGCCAGCCTTATTCAGGCCTTGGATTCTTTTCAGAAGTGAAAAAGGAACACTCGAGGTCTATTGAATGGGAGCGTGGCATCTGCCGCACACCGAGGGGAGAGGTCGGGGTCAGTGCTTGATTTTGATAAAGCGTGCCAGATTAATTGTCTTCCGTAATCCTGTTTGTCATGGTAGATGTGCAGAGGAGTCTTTGTGGCACAGGCTGACATATGGGCCGGCCTGCTGCTCGCCTATTCAGGGCCCCAACACATGCTCTCTGCACTTGGACTGCTTCCCAAGGCCTTGTTCGCCAGAGGAGTGAGGCCTCCTGCTCCTATTGAGCCGGCCCCATCTCCACCACCCGGCTTCCTAATCTTCAAGCCTGCCTGGGCTATTGAAAGAGACTGCTTTATTCAAAGAGGCCTGAAAAGAGAAAGGGAGAGAAAGGGGACTGGTGAGGAGAGAGAGAAGGGGAGAAGGGGGGAGGGAGAGATGCAGGCACCAGAGGGAGAAGTAAAAGACTCTCCAGATTGGGGAGGAGCGTGGGGGCAGAGAAATATAATTACAAAAAAAAAAAAAAATAGCAGCCATGTCCTTCAGGCAGAGCACTTCAGGAGGCTGATTATAGCTCCTCTCCAAATCTGAATCTATCACCAAATTATACCCTGCCTCTTTTGTAAAATAAATGTTAATAAGAGGTAATTTGGGCCCTGCTGATTGTTAAGCTCAATGGAGATAGAATTTTTTTTTCTTTCTCTGTGTGTGTTTATTGTAATATCTGGAGAGCTTTTTTTTCTTTCTTCCAAACAGAATTTATATTCAACCACAAAAGATGAAACAAACATTCAGTGGCCTGACACAAGTGCCAGTAAAAGGAGAACGGTTTGAGTTTTATGATAAAGGAAGAACGTATGGACTGGCAACCGGCCCTTAACTCCACTAGAGCTTTGCAGTTGGTGTGTTCTGGGAAGAATGTCCCCTAGAATTAAGAAGAGACTAGATCTCCAGGAAAGAGGAGGGCCGCAATTCCTCCCTGGTGGGGAGAGGAGGGGTCCTTTCTCTAAATAGCTTTGCCTTTCTTTGGTTTAAAAGCAGGACTTTTTTTTTTTTTTTTTCATTTACATAATCATTATTTTGAGTTGCTGCCAATTCTTTTGGGGGCTTTTACATTTAAAAGCACAAAAAAATAGAGACAGTCCTGTGACAGATCTTTTGAAAATGTTCTTATGATGTGTATTTATGAACAGATCCAGAAATGGAGCAATTAGAAACAATGAATAATAATCTTCTGAGCAGACAAAAGCATGGATGTATTAAAATATAAATCCTTGATCATAATAGCCCTGAAGCCGTCCTTCATGTATTTTTACTGTGTGCTGCTCACATCCCCAGGGCAGTGGTGGGGGCTCCGGCTGGGCCCACGCATGGTGGCTGTCAAGGTCAGGTGCATCTGACCACAGATGGCTTGGTCTCCAGTTGTTTTTGTTTCTTACACAAATGCTTTGAATATGACTTATTGTGATAATTGTATAGTAAGAAACAACATCATTATCTGTCATCCATTTCAAGGGGGGGCATAATAGATTTTCAAAATTAAAAAAAATCAAAAGGAAGACATCATTAAATTAGCCCTCTATTCTAGATAGTAAAAGGCAAAGGTTTTGTTTGGGGTTTGGTTTTGTCCCTCTCCCCAAATAGTTGACTACAATAATACTTACTGTTTTGAGGGGACATGTATTTCAACACGTATTTGTTTCACTTCCTGCAATGAAGTAGGCACTGAACTCAGGGCTGGGTGTGCAGTGGAGATAGCAACAAAGAGAGTCCCTGTCTTCATAGAGCTTATGCTATATGAGGGTTCACTGTTGTTTTACCAATGCATAAAACAGAGCCAGGCATATCCTATAGACACATTAAGTTTTATTTATTCAAAAGATTAAAAAAAATAGAATAAATAAGTTAGCAAAAAAACCCAAACCAAACAAAAAACTTGACCTTAACTTATGCATTACATTATAAAGAGGAAAGAGGAGAAAGAGAAGAACAGACAAGAGCAGAAGATAAATGACAAGTAATATTTTGAGTGCATAATCTATGCTGAGTATGTGCCAAGTGCTATATAAACATTATCTCATGTAATCTTTAAAAGGATGTTAGGGGCAGGGAGAGCTGATATTCAGAAACTGTACTCTGGTGACTCCATATTAGTTATGTGATTGAAATCACCTGATAACCCCTTAAAATGGGTTGTAGCTGATGCCCAAGCATCATTAACCTCTAGGGGTGAGGGCCTCGGCATCAGGATTTTTTAATACTCCCCATGCCATTCTAATCAAAATCTGAGATTGAGAATTGCTGATTTTAAGTTGTGTTTCCCAAATGTTGATATGCATAGCGTTCACCTGGGTACATTGCTAAAATAAGGTTTCCTAATAGGTTGATTTTTGGTGGGGCTTCAGATTTCATAGTGAAAACACCCCCACGTGATGCTAATAGCACCACTCTCTGAACCTTCTTTTGAGCAGCAGGGGTTTAAGGGGATTAAGCAAATTTGCCCAATGACTGGCCTGGATCTCAAACTCTGGCTTTCCCAGCTGAAGAACCTGAGTTTTCCAGCCCTGTGACATCATCTCCTCTAGATTTAAACAGAGCACTTAGGAAACATAGTGCGACAGGAAGAACACTCATCCACAGGTCAGAAGGTCTGGGGCTTCATTACAGTTCTTCTATTGCCCCTGACTTTTGGTCTTGCCTCCCAAGTCTCAGTTTCCTTCTATTTAACATATAGGGTTTGGAACTTGGATTCTCCATGCATTACTCTTTTTAAATGCCATCCCTGAGATCAGATCTTTCCTATAGGGAAAAATGCCACTTTCGGCTGAACCAATAACTTTTTCTTTCTTTCCTTCCTTCCTTCCTATCCTTCCAGTGGATATGTCTTTCATTATCTGCTTGCTAAGTTGTAAAATAGACAAAGTATTGGTATTATTGAGAAGGTTCTTGGTTTGATATCATCCCCAGAACCACCCCATATGATAGATCTTAATTCACTTTCCCCCCATTTAATACTACTACTGTTTGGACATTTATTCATTGGAAAAAAACAAATTAAAATGGAAATTTCTGAAAAGATATTAATTATTTACATCTTAGCATGATATGATGTTTTCAGAATGCCCTGAGGCAATTTGGATGGGGGTTGGAGAAAGGACACACATAATTATATACAAATCGGGGCACTATGAAGCAAGAGGTTTAATACCTGTGCCTGGATGGCTGAAGCACAGAGGGAAAATGAAAATTCAGAAAGGGATAAAAATTGTACCTTATCTTTTTTCTAAGCTGGATTTCTGGGCAGAAATTTCAGGGTCTTCCAGATTTTTCAGAGATTGGCACTGGAAGGTTCCTCCTGAAGAGAATGGAAAATGACCAATATTTAAATAGCCTCTCCCCCCATCACGTTAGGATGCCCTGAGCCAAACCCCTTTAGACCTGCGTGATTAGGCTGGGTGGGAGCCAGGGGCCTTCCTCTGTTTCTGAGAACAGAGGCAAATCCTGCCCATCTTCCTCTTACACACTGTGTGCAATTATAACACATAAGTATACTTCCGAATTCCTAAAATAAGATTGTGCAGGACCTATGTCTCCTATACCTGTGCTGTAGGAATGAGGTAGAAACTAGGCTTTGTATGTTTCAAGAGAACCATAGACCCAAATATATAAGCAGGCAACACTGTCTTCATTTTATTTCTTCCAAATTTACTTTTATTTGTCCTGTTTATGTCATAACTTTTTTTAAAATCCAAGTTAGCCAAATGGCTTCTTTGTGGATTTTCTAGTCAGTTTGACAAGTTCACCCCAGAAAACATTCTGAAAAACAAGTTGTGGAAAAGCAGCAGCCTTGTCTCCTGAACAGGCCCTGTCAAACAGACTAGTACTTAGACAAAGCTTTCACATGTCGCTTCATTTCTACTCCACAACAAGCTATAGCCTTGCTTACAATGCTTTTGCCAAATTTTACAAGGTCAAAAATTATGTGATGGGGAAAAACAGCTTGAGGCAAACAGGAGGAGTCAATCATGTTTTATTCAAAGGGGGCTTTCTCTGAGTAAAGCATTATTCCTTTCAGGGCTGTCTCTAATGTTGAACTTTAAGGAGTCTTGAAGCTTAGAGTGAAAACTTTGCTGATCTTTTTCGTTCTTCGCAGTGGCTTAAGGACTCTTATGCTGGTTTTAATGCTTTCTGCCAACTCAATAATACTCAGGCTCCTAATGGCCACTTATGCTGTGGGTTGTCCACGGAGACAGGTCAGGGGGACAGAGAACTGTGTCATTCAGTCAGGTTACTTATGTAAGGTCCTTTTCAACGGATTATCTGGATATAATACTGTTACATAATTATTGCTTCTGCCAAACCAAAGCACAAATAGAGACATTGCCTAGTCCGCCTCCCCCAAGCCCTCTCTCCATGAGATTATTTAACACTAAGTTAAGGAAAGAAGAATTTCTTCTGTCTTTGCTCTGTATCTCTCTCTGGAGGAAAGAAAATGAATCATGCTTAACTCCTTATCTGCTAGGTATTGGCCTGCCCACTAGCAGTTTCTCAATGTGCTTGAACAGTGATCTAGCAGCTTGGAAACGAAAGACTATGGAAAGATAAAAAGTAATGGTTTCCGATATTCTGCTGTGGAACTTTCTTTATCAGATCTGGAGATTCAGGTATTTTTTAGTTATTTAATCCCAGTATCAACTCTTTTCCTCTGATCTCTTTTCATCCATCACCCTACCTATCCCAAGAATCCCCAGACTTACCACTCATAATAATAACAGAGGATATTATGAGCGGTTATTTTCTGCTCAGTTTGTCATCTCATTTTATTCCAATCCCAAACTTTACAGGTAGGTACTACTATTTCCTCCACTTAATCAAGGAAGAGATTGAGGTTTAGAAAGTGTAGGTAACTTGTCTGAGGTCCCAGAAGCTACCATAGTGTGGTCAGACTCCAAGTCTATCCCTTCCCATGTTGTAGCAGATATACAAAGAATCAAATAAGCAAGCACTTACAGGATGCTTTCAAATATAATGCAATGCAGTAGGCATTTGTAAATGTTATATATATATATAGCTCCTGCCCTCAATATGCTAGACTTAGGGTAGAAAGATTTGACAGAAAAATAAAAACTCAAATAATACTACTAAAATTAATAAAAATCAGAGAGGAGAAAAAAGATATTCTCCAAATTACAAGACCGTTATGAAATGCAAACAAATGATGTCTCTAACTTAAGTATCATCAATTAAGGGAAATAATTTAGGATCTCAGAGCAGAGATAACAGGAACAATGGTGATTCCATTTTCTTTGGTTGAAAGTCTCACATTACTCTGGTTATTTTTTTCATATTAATATTTAAATATATTCTATCTTCTTTGAATTGATCTGGGTGTTATAGGTCTCCTTGAAACACTAAAAGCTAAGATGCTGAGCGAATACTTTGCTAACGGAGTTTGCAATGACGTTGTAGGCAACTTGTTCTTCTGGGCAGTAACTGAGTGAGGAGGCTGACCTGCCAGCTTGTTTGTAGGAGTCTGAAGTATTAGAATTGATTATGAAAAGACAGGTAGCACTTGGGATTATGAAAAATTAGTAATAAATAATGTGAAAAAATGGTTTATAAGAATTGTGTTACAAGGCATGATTCTAAGGGTTTCATGTTTCAATCCATTTAAAGTCCCATAAGAATTCTTGTGATATATAATTCAGGCAGAGCTGACTGGGCATTTACCAAAACCTAGTTTCTTTTCATCTGACTCTGTATCACAGTCTATCTCGCAGTTACCTATGGCTTTGTGACTGACTTTGGACCAATGTAATATGGACAGACATGGCATTTCCTATTATCAGTCCATGTCCATGTCCATTTTCCAGGCACACTCCTCCATGCTGTTTTTTTATTTTCATCTGACTGGAATCAGGTGGCTCTCAGCTCCTTCCCCAACACACACACACACGTGTGCGCGGACACACACACACACACACAATGGTGTGTCTTTGGCATCTACATATTAAAGAACATGGAGCCACAAGATAAAAGGAGCCGACCTGAAAGAGAGCCACCCAACCTGGGACACACATCAGACTGTAAGGGGAACAAGGAAGATTGTTTTATTCAGTTAATCCACTGACACTTTGAGATTTACCCTTTATGACACCAAGCCTACCTTGCATTATTATTGTTATTTCTCTAGTCTTACAGATGAGAAACTGAGGCTCAGAGAGGTTAAGAAACTTGCTTAGTATCTCCTGGGGGAACCAAGATAGTAATCCAGGCAATCTGACTCCACACCCCAAATACCCACTATCCTAAGCTGCAACTTAGCTCATAACTTTCTTCTTAGATTTGACATTAGTTACACTTCTAAATAAATTAGGAATGATACTGTGCAAAATATTCATTCACTACTGTATTCCTTAAAATAAACAAGCACCTTGAGCCAAGTAAGATTTTCAGCAGTAGTTAGGAGTAACCAATAGGATGTGAATTTTAATTTGTTTCCCTTTGTTTCTTGAAAGCATGGTGCTTATTGTTTTTGTGGTAGTTTTAGGTTTGGGAGCATGCCCTAATATTCAGTCTTACCAACTAAAAGCTGGAGCTTGGGGTAAAGAAAAGTAAATGCAATGTTAGTGCTCCCGTGAAGAATCAACTATGCCGTTGACAAAGCTGTACACATTTTGTGAGTCAAAACAGGAAAAACAAATGAACCAACCAATATGCCAACCAATAAAAGGAAAAAAAAGAAAAAGAATTTTTTTCAAGGTGGCATTTTATCCTTATTCTGATGTTCAGTAGTCTTGAAGGACAGGGGGTGGGGGGTTCAAGTAAAAAAAGGAAACATGGGAGTAGATCATTAAATTGCTATAATAAAATTAATGTAGATGGGATTGCAAGTCAAGGGTGGGAGGCCAGAGGGTACTTGGGTAGAGATATTAAACTAGACATATAATTTCAAACTTCTTGGTCTTGGCTGGGGAAGGTCATTACATGCCAAACTCTCTGTAAATGTAAGGGCACTCCCTCATGCCTCTCCCTCATCCAGCCTACTTCTCAACCTCTGCAGTTTATTTTATTTATTTTTCTACAATAGTATTTCCCCTGCCATATTATACAAGTCCCTTGATGACTGAGGACCTGCTTTTATGCGTATTTTTATCCCTTATATTGTCTAGTGGTATTTGTTCAGAATAAGCTGTTCAACGAACATCTCTTAAATCAATGAATACCTTAATGGTCTCTAATGTGAAATGGGATTTAATTCACCGCTTGAGTCCCTTACCATATATAGCCCAGATAGTTATAATATTTTAGGAATCTACTTTGGTAAGCGAAATATTAGTCACTGCTTCCCCAGTAGCCGATTCTATGCCTAGAGGTTCATTTTGAGTCCATAAAACATGCTGATTATACATATCATGCAAAAGAAAACATAATTTTTAACATTAGGATTTCAAATTAATACAGAGTAAAAGGAAAGGTTGGAGAGTTTGGTGCAACATCTCTGAAAGTAAAAATGAATGTAAAAAGATACACACAAAAAAATCTGAGTGTGTGCAAAAATTAGTTAAATCTGAGTAACAGCTGTAGACTAGTTAATTGTGCTGTGCCAATCAATTTCCTGGTTTGATGATGCTCGTTAGTTATGCATTTCACCACTGGGGGGAAGCTGAGTGACAGGCACAAGGGACTTTTCTGCAAAATTTTACAACTTCTTATGAGTCTATAATCATTTCAAAATAAAAAGTTAAAAAATAGTGTTAAAGTTTTCTAGTGAGAGGAGAAGATATAAGAAAATGTGTGTACCTTTTTAATTTGCAATATTCATCTTGTGGTTAACAAAAGACTTTTGGGAAATTGTTGCATTGGGGACCAATACTAAAGCCTCTTATATTTATGGCTAATTTAATTCAGTCTAGCCATTCTTTTGAATAATATAAAGTGGCAGAAGTTATACAAAATATATCTTGGTAATAAGAACATTTTGGTTTTGACTGCTGAGTATGCTATCTACGTAAGAATAATTCATCTATTCAGATTTTATGCAAACTATGTTAATTTTATAGCCTTCAAACTTATTTCATATTGAGTTATTTGGTGTTGCTTTTATTGTATTGATGGCAAAGTTTACCGCTTTATGCTTTAAATATGCCCTCACTGATTAAGGCACTGGAGATTTCTGCCATCCCAATGATAATGATATAATTTTATGCTTATAATACAATTCATTGAAACTTTATTATACAAAGAGGCTAAATTAATCGAGTAAAATTCATCACAGAAACACATACACAAATGCATACACACAGACATACACTTACTCACTCACATACACACAAATACAAATATCTCATGAATTTAGATGCATCAAATTAGGAAAAGAAACTTTTATTTAGTTCTAGAATTCTCAAATAAGCTATTTCTTCTCATTGCTTATCATTTCATTTCTTTAGATTTATCCAGGCCATACTGTCTTACAAATTTTAGTGACATTCTGATGACTACATTAAGTAGAATGTTCTTCTACAACTAGATTTTAAAGACAGAGGGACTTCAGAAAAAATAAAATTTAACTGGCTCATTTTACAGACTAAGAAACTGAGGGTCAGTCATGCCAAGTGGTCTAGCTGCACAGTCTGGATTAGAACACAGTCTCCTGATTCTCGGAGTGGTGTACGTTGCACTATCTGATACCACCTCGTGAGAGAGAATGCAGGAAATTCCAAAACCTTAGAGACGAAAAGTTTCCGTTCAGGTAATTTCTTGACATTAATTCCAGGTATAAGAGAAGCCTGGTATTGACACCTAAGATATTTATTAACATTTATGCATGCTGTATCTTACTTCTTTCTACACTTGGGTTAATCAGACTACAGAAAAAGAAAAAAAATGAGGAATTGGTTAGCTTAAGAATGTTGTGAGAGACACAAAGAAACCACAAAAAAAATCCAGGACCTAGAAGAAAAACTCACTAAAGAAACTGAAATATTAAAGAAAAATCAAACTGAAATCCTGGAAATGAAGTATCTACTCAAGGAACTACAAAACACGGTGGAAAGCCTCAAGAACAGGGTAGATCAAACAGAAGAAAGAATCTCAGAGATTGAAGATAACACCTTCCAACTAAATAAGTCAGTCACAGAGATAGAGCAGAGAAATAAGAGAAAA